>CM075021.1:883006-893315 GCA_037576675.1 Pangasius sanitwongsei | reverse complement strand
CGATAGTTAGTGTAGTAGACATAGGCGACGATAGTTAGTATAATAGACATAGGCGACGATAGTTAGTGTAGTAGACATAGGCGGTGATAGTTAGTGTAGTAGTTAGTATAGTTAGTTAGTGGATACTCATGCAGACTTACTGCAACATGCAAGCGCAGACAAACAGAAGAGGAATGCCATATTAATATCAGGCTTGTTTTTGAAGCTGGGGTTACTTATTTGTCTCATGAGAGTTGGCAACACTGCATGTAACTCGAATCAGCTGTTTCCTGGCCTGATTAAATGGGTGTAGTTGGTTCTCATTTCAATGCCACATTCAAATCATGTAATCTTACAATAGTTTGTCATGCCGTTTGTGCGCCATGGACCTGAAATGTGTGAATATGAAACTAACTTTCTAAAATCTACTCTGGAAAGCCCCCCCTTTTTTGCGTGTTTTTCCATCATATTTTCTGTAATCCAACAATAACACAATTAGCTAATATTAAAATCCTACATGACTACACTGCCCTATGTTCCTTCCACTGTAAAAACTAATAAACCCAAGCCAAATATAACCTATATACAACACAACGTAAAGCAGATAAAATGTAAATATTTATTCATAGGTTTTGATCCAGGTTAGCCCGACCATAGCTACTTCAAGGAATTACTTTATCAACCTTTGTGCATGCAGTAAGAAAAGACAAGACAAACATATTTTTTAATAAACTCTCAGTTGAGACCAAGACCATATTTAGTGAGACCAGAGACTGAGACAAGTTTGGACCAACTTCCAAAAATTACAACTGGTCTTTGTTGAGTGTGAAGAAAATCTAAAGTGAAAGACTTGGGAAAGTTCCCATCTCAGCTGTCTGAAGTAACACTTGTGTAAACTGCCATGTGTTGCTATGCCTCAGTCAAATAAATGTTGTTTGCCTAATCACATTCATCCTGGTAAATTTTTTGACTTTACAATCTTTTTGGCAGTTACAGTATTTTCTGTTAATTTTCATAATAATAAAGACATTATTGGTTGACTATACCATGCTCGCACCACAAGTTACATCATTTCCTAGTAGGCGTAATTCAGCTTGGCACAGCAAGTAGAACTGCAATCAACCAGATACACTGTGGTAATGTGAGAAGAGTGAGAAGAGTTCTTACTCTGGAGATGCTGATAAGGTGAGCTTTATTACTGATGGCTTGTTTTAGTAGTGATAGCATGATACATCATAATGCATAGTATATTTAACAATTTGAGTTCTTTCAACTTGTCTTTTGTCCATCAGATGTTTTTTTGGAAGCATATAAGGATGTATTTTGGATGGGTAGTGCTTATGATCATGGTGAATAATGGTATGTTTTTACTTTATCAAAGATAAGCTATTCATTTTCTAATCCTAAAGCACATTATTTGGTGCTGTTGTCTTCTTGTAAAGCAGTGCTCTTGATGATTCCTTGAGGCAGATTATAAATGTATTTCTTGCGTGCATGGTCATCTAAAAATCTATATTTTTAGATTATAAAATATATTTATAATCTGCCTCAAGGAGTTAAACTTAGAGCAATGATATTAATATCCATTCAGACTTCATTGAATCAATAGGTGAGTAATTAGAATATTCTCATAAAATTTTGACACGTATAGTATGCCAATATGCCAATTAGGAGTCCAGGCCTGGACATACCATTACAACACAAACAGCAACATGGAGTGGGAGATGGCTCGCCAGTGGTGCAAGCAGCATTACACCGACATGGTGGCCATCCAGAACCAGGAAGAGGTTAACTACCTGAAACAGATGTTGCCCTTCCATAGCTCGTACTACTGGATCGGCCTTAGGAAAATGAATGACCACTGGACATGGGTGGGTACCATGAAGCCCCTGGCACCCGAGGCAGCCAGCTGGGCAACAGGAGAACCCAATAACCAGGGAACTAGCGAGGACTGCGTGGAGATCTATATCAAGAGGTCCAAGGACCCGGGCAAGTGGAATGATGACAAGTGCAGCAAAAAGAAAGCAGCGCTTTGTTACACCGGTAGTATTTACATTTACATTTAGTCATTTAGATGGCACTCTTATCCAGAGTGACAAAAAGTAAACACAGCTTTCCTGCCCTTAAATCACAGGAAAGACACAACAATACAAAGTACTTAATGACTTGTAATGTTTCACATCCTAAAAGCCTACGGTGTTGTTGATAACATTTTGAGTTTGAGTGCTTCATTTTCATTTGACCAAACTCACTCGTGAGTAAAAAACTTAAACGACCAGGACAAAGTGAGGAGATAAATGAAAAGAAATGATCAGAAATAATCTACTTGAATGATACTCATTAGATTAAATACAATGATAGAGATTTGACCATTACATTCACAAAAGATGATGGAAATTCTATTTTGATTTGAGTACCTATTTAAATTAGCATATTGTAAGCATATATTGTTGATGTGTGTTTGCGTGTAGCGTCGTGTGTTGAGGGGTCATGCAGTGAGCATGCCGAGTGTGTGGAGAACATTGGAAACTACATATGCAAGTGTAATCCAGGGTTCACAGGACCCCGCTGTAATGAAGGTACTGTAGATAGTCCAAACCTCAAGATTGTGTCTAAGTATGTGTGCTACATGCTGTAGTCTTTTTCTCTCTTTGCAGCTGTAGATTGTGGCATGGTTAAAAATCCAGAGCAAGGTTTTGTGCAGTGTAACCATGTTTATGGAGACTTTCGTTTCAATTCATCCTGCCACTTCCACTGTGCCCGTGGCTACATATTACAGGGTTCAAAACATCTACACTGCTTGTCATTGGGGAAGTGGGATAGTGAGCCTCCTGAGTGCCAGGGTAGGGAATGGTACACACTGTCCTTCTGTTATTACTACTTATAACATCTGCATTGCATAGATGATTTGTAGCTGCTTCATAACTTTTTTTTTTTTTTTTTTTTTTACTGTTTTTCCTTCTAATAATTATAGTTGTTGAATGTCCTCCAATTACCGCTAGAAGCAGTGGTTGGAATATGACATGCAGCCATCCTCTGCACACAAACAGCTACAACTCTACATGTGTGTTCAGCTGTGAAGAGGGCTTTGAGCTGAGAGGTTCACACACAACCCTGTGTGATCACACTGGACAGTGGACACATAACACCCCAACCTGCACAGGTACTTATTCAGATCAATATATATCTGATGACATGTTAAAACATATATGGATTTTTTTTTAAAAATAAAAATCAATAATATAGCTTCTCTTACACACTCAGAATGACATGTTTATTACTAAAAAAGTTCTTTCAATTATTGTAGTGACTCCAGCAGGAAGTTAAAGCCTCTCCCTTCCCTTTTTGTGAAACAGTTTTAAAGTTGCACAACATGAGCATATTTTTATTTCATGTACATGCAGGAATTGAGATATTAAGCTTGGCTATTACAGCAGCTATAAAAAGTCGACACATCCCTGTTAAAATTGTACATTTTTGTGATATAAAAAATGAAATCAAGATAAATCGTGTCAGATCTTTGTATAGCTTTAATGTGATACAGCAACCTGTGGAATGTCTTGAAGATGGCTGTGCATGGGAGATCCCCTCACAATTTGATATATCCGAAGCATTTTTGCAAGGAAGAGTGGAATAAAATTGCCAAATGAAGCTGTGTTAAGTTGGTAGACTGCAGAGTGCTGCATTACAGGCAAAAGGTGCTTTAACAAAGTATTATGGGGTGTGCACAACCAGGTCATTGTAAGTTTTTCTTTTTCTCCCTAAAATATTTGTTTTTCACCTGAATTTTGTTGGTTGCTATAACACATTAAAGGTGGAAAATGATCTGACATGATTTACTGTATCTTGGTTTCATTTTTTTTTACATCACAAAAACCCACAACTTTAACAAGGGTGTGTGCACTTTTTATATCCACTGTAAGTGATCACTGATGGCAACATGCGTTTCAAGATTTTTGCTCCTTGCTTGCACAAGATCTTGCAGAATTCATGACCAAAGGTAGCTGCCTACATATAAAAAATGTAACATTTTTAATATCATGGTAATTCACAATATTGCATTAAAATGTGATAAACTACTTAACACAAGAACATTTAGGATAACTTTTATTTTGGATGCATGTCAAAATGAAATAAGGATGTAGTTTCACATATCATCATTCAGAGAACTCTTACGCAACACCTTGCATTGTAAACGAACCCCGCTGTCCTAACCTCAGCTAGATAACTATATAGTTAGTTAACAGTCTCACTGCATCTACTATTAACAGTTAGCTTGGAGGACCAGAGCTGCAGGAAACCGGAAGCACCTGATATCACATTTGTATTTACATCTGTTGTGATGTTATGATCACACCTAGTAAATTACACAGTAATAGAGTTTGGTTCCTTGACATCAAAAATATAATGAAATAATCTATAAACAATAACTTTTTCAAATAAATAATACTATGATTATAAGTATTTCATTTTTGTAATCCATTTTACATTTAGGCTGTTATTGGTCTTTTTATCACAGCTGTGACCTGTGACCCGCTTGTGAGCCCTGTAAATGGTCACCTGACCTGTACTGATCCACTGGGAAAGTTCTCCTTACGTTCATCTTGTGCTGTGACCTGTGAGGAAGGATACACACTGAGAGGAGAGAACACACTCACCTGCCTCAAGACCGGCAACTGGTCAGCAGAAACACCTACATGTGAAGGTACAGTTTTAATAGATGTAGTCTGTGATTACAGTTAAAATGTATTACTGCTTAGAGTATTATGCAATGACAGTATGTGTGTTAGCATTATAGTATATTTCTGTGCTTATTTTGAAGTTGTAAGGTGCAGCGCTCTCAATTCTGCTCCTCATGGCTCCATGCATTGTATGGACCGATTGGAAAAATCTGCTTATGGCTCCATTTGTCAGTTTGAGTGTGACATCGGGTTTCTGTTGATGGGTTCAAACTACACCTTCTGTAACTTACAGGGGAAGTGGACCCACAGTCTTCCAGTATGTCAAGGTAAACTAACATTGTATTGACTGCTAGAAATGTGCTCTGTTAAAGATTTAAGTATCATAGATTATTGTCCCTTTAGGACTGTGATAAAAAAAAATTTCCCAGGAAATAATTTTTTGACATTGCACAACCTTATAATTTCAAGAGGCCAAAGTTTGTCACAGAAAGAGACAATTCAAGCTTTCTCAGCTTCATTATTATAAAACATAAAACATATCTCCCTGCTTTGTCTTGTTTTAATACACTGTATTGTGTGTGGATCCACAGCGGTACAGTGTTCTCCACTGTCTGCTCTCTCGAGTGATCTGAGAATGAACTGCACTCATCCCCTCTCCACCAACAGCTACAACTCCACTTGTGTGTTTAACTGTGACAAGGGCTTTAAGCTCATAGGTTCCTATAAAACTCAGTGTGATCACACTGGACAGTGGACACCCAAGACCCCCACTTGCAAAGGTACAAAGTCCAGTATTATAGCAGCTCATTTGCTCTATATAAAATATCTTCCTGTTAGGCTCAGAATTCCAGGTGCTACAGTCATTCCAGCATTTAAAACCACATGTGTGAATTTAAGTCTATTTCTTGACTCAAGAATCCCTTAGTACGTTACATGTGAGTCAGTACAATCAATCAGATTTCTCTAAATTCAATTCCATGATAAAATATTTCTGATCACTGATACTTCCAACAATCAAGAAATGTGTTATATGTGGTAGTCAAAATATTCACTTACAACTATTATGGGCTTGCTATGACCTGTTTAGTGTAAAATTATGTCTAGAATGTGAATTAAGTGAATTCACATTCCTACACAGTATCAATGCTAATATTATAGTAGGCTGTGCATTACACAACAGTCTGTACCACACCTCAATACCTCAATGCCTATTCCAGCTGTGACCTGTGGCCCACTTGTGACACCTGAGAAGGGTCACATGACCTGTACAGATCCACTGGGAAGGTTCTCCTTCCGTTCATCTTGTGTTATGACCTGTGAAGAAGGATACACACTGAGAGGAGAGAACACACTCACCTGCCTCAAGACCGGCAACTGGTCAGCAGAAACACCAACATGTGAAGGTACAGTTTTAATAGATGTAGTCTGTGATTACAGTTAAAATGTATTACTGCTTAGAGTATTATGCAATGACAGTATGTGTGTTAGCATTATAGTATATTTCTGTGCTTATTTTGAAGTTGTAAGGTGCAGCGCTCTCAATTCTGCTCCTCATGGCTCCATGCATTGTATGGACCGATTGGAAAAATCTGCTTATGGCTCCATTTGTCAGTTTGAGTGTGACATCGGGTTTCTGTTGATGGGTTCAAACTACACCTTCTGTAACTTACAGGGGAAGTGGACCCACAGTCTTCCAGTATGTCAAGGTAAACTAACATTGTATTGACTGCTAGAAATGTGCTCTGTTAAAGATTTAAGTATCATAGATTATTGTCCCTTTAGGACTGTGATAAAAAAAAATTTCCCAGGAAATAATTTTTTGACATTGCACAACCTTATAATTTTTCTTTTTTCTTTTCTTTCTTTTTTTTTCTTTCTCGAGAGGCCAAAGTTTGTACTAAAAAAATAGGGTGTATAGGGCTATACATTGATTCAATTGATTCATATGTATATTTGCTGGGGAAGTAAAATATATGCAACAAACTTTTAGTATAATATAGCTTCACTGGCACAGTTTAAATTACATGTTTATCTCTGAAATGTCTTTGTGCTATCACTGTAACTCCAGCAGGAAGTCAAAGCCCCTCCCTTCCGGTTTTTTGAAACAGTTTTTGCCATTGTGTAACATGACCATATTTACTTCATGCCTTGTGCATCTGTGTAAATGCAGGAACGGAGAAGTTATGCTTTGTTCTTAAGTAAATGATAATCCACTGATAACAGTAGGTTCTTGCCCTTTGGTGCACCTGAGTTTTGCTGTGACCCTGACAGAGCCAACATACTGTTCTCCATAAGATTATCTTCTTACTATTATTATATTAGAAATGTTTTTTCCATTTTCACGAGTTGCATTGTTGACGTAGATCCATGAAATTCAGCATATTTGTAAATCCTATACAGGAACCGTGTGCTTGTGCTTTGTGGGAAAGATCGGAACTACAATTGCCACGTAGCAACGCTCCAATGTGCGGTTTTTTTTTCTCAAATAGCAATACATGGGAAATGGTTCATTCATCCTGCTTTCCTTCCTTTCAGCTTAATCCTTCTTAATCAGATATACTGAAGACAAAACTGCATTGCTCCACCTACTGAAATCTTAGCAACCATCTGGAATATTATAGCAACCAATTAACAATCTAGCAAACTGTTGACATTCCTTAGCAACCACCTAGCTACAACCAAGAAACCAACTGGGATCATATAGAAACCTCCTGGAAACATCCTAGCAACCATGCAGGACCCAACAGCAGCAAACTAGCAACACCCTGTCAATCACCTGGAATACTATGGCAACCAGCTACAACACTCTAGAAACCAACTGGAATATAATAGCAACCAATTAGTAACACCCTAGCAATAACCTAGAAAATCATAGCAACTACCCAGCAACAGCCTAGCAACCACCTGGCATTACATATCTCCCACAACTAATAAAATGTTTTAATCTTTTAACATTTTAACCTTTAGGCATGTTTTAACTTTTTAACACTTTAGTCTTTGAATATGATCTAACTTTTAACATGTAAACCATTAAACATAGTGCTTTAACATTTTAACTTTTAGACATACTTTTTTCAATTTAAAATTTTTAACCATTATAACTGTGACACTTTCCTGGGATGGGCCGGAAATGAGGAGACGGGAGGCAGGCTTGGGACCAATCAAATGAGCTCTTTATTTTTTCTTTTTGCTTTTCAGTGATTTTATTGTGCTACACAGGCACACACACAGACACACACACACCCTCGGCTCTGTGCTGCTCAGCTCTCTCTTTCTGTCTCTCTCTCGCGCGCGGCTCTTGTCTCTCCCCACTTTATCCTTGCTGCCGCTTACTGAAACACAGAACATGTTAGAGCAATCCCGCACAGGTGTAGATCCCAGGTGTAGATCCTTAGCACTCTCTTTTCCCGGCTCCGCCCTCCATTCACAAACCAGCGCTCGACCACGCCCCCGCCTCCACAATAACCTTTTAGCCTTTTAACCTTTAAATACTTAACTGTTAAATGTGTTAAAATCAATGACAACAAAATGCTGTAATATGGTTTAGCTCTTTTATCTTGTTTAGTGGGCTCCGTCATGAAGTTCATCCATGAACTTTAACCTTATACTAAGGATGTTATCAGTAATAATAGCAAGATATTAGTCTACTTATGGAGTGTATTTGATGGTGTCGTGTAGCTTTCTGAACACTGCCCTGTAGTAAAGTGTTACTTATTATATAAGATATTTGTCATAACATAACAAAACTACATACTCTTGACTCAGTTGGTTATTAATGTACTGTAATATATGCTTCATTATTTCCTAATGTGCTTAGTATTAGGGCATGTATTAAACCATCATTATGAAAGCATTAATTAAGTATTAAGATATTGATAGAAACACCAACATGTGAAGGTACAGTGTTAATAAATTTAGTCCATGATTACACCTGTGTGTTTAACTGTGACAAGGGCTTTAAGCTCATAGGTTCCTATAAAACTCAGTGTGATCACACTGGACAGTGGACACCCAAGACCCCCACTTGCAAAGGTACAAAGTCCAGCTCTGAATTCCAGGTGCCACAGTCACGGCAAGATTAAAAAACCCATCTGTGAAATAACTGTAAGCCATCTAGCTGGAGGGTGTCAGTAATTTTTTTTCTTCAGAATCATAGCCAGTTAGAGGGTGATTAAAAATGAGGTAGGATTTAAAAATGATTTAAAAATGTAATTACCATTGCTGATATATGAAGTGTTTATCCATTAGTAAACTGGTGAGTATAATTTGGAAATCAGAAGCCATTGAGCCCAGGCTTATATTCTTCACTCATGTACTATACCTACATACTTATTAATTTCACTGCAGTTACTGAATCATTTATAATATTGTAAATATATTCACTCCTCAATACTCTATAATGATGCCTATTACAGCTGTGACCTGTGATCGTATAGTGAGCCCTGTAAATGGTCACCTGACCTGCACTGATCCACTGGGAAAGTTCTCGTTTCGTTCCTCGTGTGCTGTGACCTGTGAGGAAGGATACACACCGAGAGGAGAGAACACACTCACCTGCCTCAAGACCGGCAATTGGTCAGCAGAAACACCTACATGTGAAGGTACAGTGTTCAAGTGAATTTTATTCGTGTAATGCTTATTAATAGAGATTGTCACAAAACAAATTTACAGCTAGCTCCCTCATGAGGTCAGTGTCAGTGGTGTCAGTGTCAAGGAGAAACTCCCTGAGATGTCATGAGGAAGAAACCTTAGATTAGAGTCAAAGGTTACATCAATATTTATGTGGGGAAAGTTCCTCGTATTCAGACTCAAGTTACACAGCTGCTTAAGTGAAGTTTCTGGATGGCCCATTCAGATTATTAAAGTAAGCTGCGTGTAGTTGCTAGATTTGTCTTCAGTAAAGGTGTCTTAGAAGAGTTTTTTTCAATAGTGTCTAGATTACCACCTTTAAACTGCTTGAACCTCTTCAAAATTTTCGTCTGTCTTTACAAAGCTCCGCACTTAGGATCTTCAGCCAGTATAGTGTAAACTAACTAATGGGAGGCCTATCCAAACACAAACAAGGATTCCAGACCAGAAGTCAGTTTTCCAAATGGGTTTTCTCAGCCATATTATACGTTTCTCCTGAGGTCATGTCTTAAACTATTTTTTTTAGCATGTTCTACATATTTTGCAGGTTATTTGTAAGAAATTTTTTAAATTTTTAGAAATTTTTATGAATCGACTATTGCACCTTTAAGCAAGTATGCACATGGAACTATACTGATCAGTATTTATGATATACGCTGACGACACACGAGTGTATATTTCTACACGACCTAATGTTTCTCAACCACCTCTTGACCTCACTAAATGTTTGCAGGACATAATTTTTAAAACTGAAGCCCTCCTTGTGGGTTCTAGGTCTGTTTTATCTAAAACTCAGTCCTTTACCTTGTTTATTGATAATTGCCCGGTCAATTTTTCCACCTAGGTGAAAAGTCTTGAGGTCATACTGGATGGTTTGCTTTCATTTGGTTCTCATATTAGTAATATTTCACGTTCTGCATTTTTTCATTTACGTAACATTAGTAGACTTCGTTCTTCACTTTCTCAA
This sequence comes from Pangasius sanitwongsei, assembly GCA_037576675.1. Classification (NCBI taxonomy): domain Eukaryota; kingdom Metazoa; phylum Chordata; class Actinopteri; order Siluriformes; family Pangasiidae; genus Pangasius; species Pangasius sanitwongsei. The sequence continues at coordinate 883,058 of CM075021.1, read as the reverse complement.
CATAGTACTGAAGTGCTTATTCATGCATTGGTTACATCTCGGATTGATTACT
>CM075021.1:866206-877960 GCA_037576675.1 Pangasius sanitwongsei | reverse complement strand
TATATATATATATATAATTATTAAAAGAAAATTTTCTGTGTTTGAATTCTTTTGCAACTTCTGCTACACATGTCAAGCAGAACCTCTCTATCCTCAGAGATAGACAAATTGCCCAGGGGTGACGAATTATGAAATTAAAGGGCAACAAAAGAAAACCAGATCTGTTAAGCTGCAGAAAACACTGACGAGCAATCTTCAATATTTCAGAATATTTGGCAAAAAAAAAAAAAAAGCCGCTGCATCTGTCGTTGCAGTTTCTCAGCGTGATGCCAATTATATCGGTTAGTAGACAGAGGGTTTGCTGCCTGTCCTGGCACAGTCAGAGTAATAAATAACCGATCAGCTGACTGCAAGTCTCTTGGCTGCTATCAGAATAATAACGAGGCTATTGGTGCCTGCTGTGCCCGCATGATAGCCGTTTGATTATTTTTCCTTTGCCTTGCATAAGAAGCAAGCCAACTGCCCTTCCTATGCCAAGGAATGCACCAGAGACTGGAAGGCATGGGGAAGCAGGTGTGCACTTGAATATAGTCCTGAGTCCCTAACAATCACTGGGTCTAGTGGATTTGTGCACCTTATGTTGGAAAAGCAGAAATTGCTGTTGTTGTATAATGTAAACAACTCTTTAAGCACTTTGCTTATTTTCAGTAAATCATATTAAAGTAAGATATTACTTAGTAACTATTATGAATTGGCAACCAACGTAAAACTAACTGTGTAGAGTTAGGAGTATAAGTCTGTATCCGTCAATTTGGTGACTTTCTTTATAATTCCTGACACATAGATGTCTAAACCTCTGCTCATCTTCACTTTCATGCTGTACTCTCATTTGGCAGGTCAAGAGCCAGGTGACAGACAGTTAGATTGTTCCTGACCAGCTCTTGCATATCGAGCATCTCAAGCTCAGATTTCAGTCTCAAGAAATATGAGCTCCTGGGTTGTGGAGAGCGAGGGTTCACCGCTGGGGCAAGAAGGCCACATGGATCATATCAATATTGGCATGCCAAATATTTTCTCCTGACATGGCTCTGAAGCCAGTCATCCATAGTTCTAGTCTCTCCTCCCAACCCCTGCACATTCCAGTGGTACTGGGTGGTCTGGACGTACAAAAGGAAGCAGAAGAATTTTGGACTGTCCCGAGAGTGAATGAAAAGAGCACAATACTGGCATTCATTATGAACTGGGTCCATTACTCGAATGGTCATTCTGACTGCTGACCTGTTAAGCTGTGGTGTGTAAGGGCCACAAAGCTGAGAATTTGGATCAGCAGTTTTTAAATATAAGTATGGGGATGCAGATTAAACCTGAAGGTGTGTCTATTAGTTTCTTGCTTTCCTTATAAATATGATATTAAAGAGTACTTTTGTAGAACACCCTGTTTACACCCCTGTACATAATGGTTCAGATTTGAAAATGATATCAGTCATAGAGCTGCACAAATATATTTTACTAACAGTGTATTAGCACATATTGAGCTTGTGTTAAAATCATTAGTACAATACTAATAATTATTTTTTCCAACATGAAAGTTGTTTATGTTTGGCTCTTGTTTAGTCATATGACCTCCACCTGCAATCAGAAAGCTCTCCAACCATAAGACCCATAATAATATTCCATAAATATGTTACATTTGTATTTCTATAAAACCAAAAGCAATCGCTGCTTTATCTATGAGAGACCCTGGGCATGAAGTGGAAATATACCCTGTATGGGATGCCAGTGCATCGTAGGGATCGTAATTATGAGGTGACTAAAATACCTTCTGCACCACAAACTAAAATAACAGTTTATTTTAAAAAATCCTTACACCTGTTCATAGTTATACAATGGCCTTTTTAATCAGTCATTTATTTAATAGCAAATTGAGTCCAATGATCCAAAAGTATTACAGGGAAAACACAGCAATAAATATAAATTACACAGAGAACATTCCAAATCACAATCTGACACATTCTCTTCCTTAATCACTATTAATCCCAGAATGCTGAACCACACACACACACACACACACACACACATTGTTACACACAGGAGGCAAAATAAGAGTCCTGCATAGAATATAGTCGGTCAATCGGTGTCAGGACAGATGTCTCCCCAGATGACAGACAGTCTCTGAGTGGGTGAAGCGGGTCGCTGTCCATGTCAGTGTACCAGGCATCTGTACAATCTACAGAGAGAGAAACAAAGCTTAGAAAAAGAATGTAAGTAATATTTGCACACTGTGTGTACAAATAGGAATATGTAGTTTCTAGTACCATATGGGTTCATGTGATCTCCAGGCATCTGAGGGGGTGTGAGACCTTGTCTGAGGTCCATCTTAAAGCTATGGGCTTCCTGCTGCTGAGCTGCAGATAAATACGTGCTGAGGCTCTCCAGCTCAGCTGAAAATCCAACAGAGGGCGCTGTATCATTGGGAGAATAAAATGGCAAGTCAAAGCTCACATACTTCAGACTTTTACATACTGGCTTTACTAACCCGCAGTCCTACCCCATCTACATCCCCAAGTTTCAACAGAGTTCTAGGGTTTAAACATCCAAGCATTACTGGCGTGCGCCTGCATGTGTTCATACCATTGGTGTGTGTTTTGCTGTCACTGTGCTCCTGAGGGGACTGGCACTGCTGCTGCTGCTGCTGTCGTCTGGCCAATTTCTTCATCTATAGTTCATAAAAAAAATCAATTTTCAGTTGGAATTCAAATTCTCTCAATTCAGCTGATGCATTTACTTTACATTTTGACTATGTGTCCCACCAAGGACACCATGTACATGCATTATTATACAATGTAGACCCACTAGGAACACCAAGGACATCTGATGTAAGGAAATACAGGAGGTCATTTAAAGTCATGTCATCAGTTTCCTGCATGATCCACTAACACTGCCTACTTCTTGGCAAGGGAGATCTGGCAGAAAGTTTTAAATTTAAATGTTGCTTTTGGTGTGTGTGTGTGTGTCTCTATGTCCATGATGGGCATCATGTTACCTTGGCTCTTTGGTTCTGGAACCAGACCTGGACGACTCGTACGCTCAAGCCCGTCTCAGCTGCCAAGGTCTCCCTTACCTTACGGTAGAAGGAAGAGAGAGTGAGATAGATACAGAATGACAGATAAAGAGAGAGAGATAGCATGACCTTCATGGTTTGTGGGTCATGTAGGCTAAGTGATGTACTGACCCTCTATGGAGTATCAGATCAACAGAGATAAATACAAGTCAGTACCCAGAGCAACAGCACTACACACACACTTTTCTTTGCAATCGCTGTATGCAGTGTGTACGTACTCTTGAATAACTGGAAATACTTCATTCAAATTCTATGGTAATTTTCTTTAAAAAGCGTGTTAGCTTATATAATTTAAAAAGTCTATTAAAATGTTAAAATGTGAGTTAACAGAATAATTTTAAATGTGAGTTACATATTATCATATAAAACTCCCTTTCTGTATAAACAAGGATCTATATTCTATATAAGGGTATAAATATCGTATACTGTCATGACATACCAAAAAAAGTTTTAAAAAGGTGTGTTAACTTACAATCAATTGCTAACACTATTTTACGTAACTGCACTGCAGTTCCATAACTGTAGAACGTGTAACAGTTTGAGGTGTTCCTACTTTTCTGCAAGGTTTGGATGAGACTTCAAATGAGGCTTTGAAAGCTCGTCTCTGCTGTGTGGTGAGGATGGTGCGTGGCCGTTTCGGTCTCTTATGGTCCCCGTCTCTGCTGGGGTTTCTGTCTCCTGCCACCTTAAGGTTGCTTTCATCCTCTTCATCATCCTCGTCCTCACTTCGGCCTGCAAAAGGTATTGACAAATAAAGTCGTGTGTATGCATGTGTGTGTGTGAGATATCTTAGTAAGTCCTCAAACTAATCCTTGAGTCAGGCAGTCCACAATTTTATTTATTTATTCTTAGTTTGAGAATGCCTGCTATAGTTTTGGGAAAAGAACATACTTAGCGTATCTAGCATTTCTAAGAGATGCCTGTGTCAACCTGCGACTGTTTCTTTTTTTAAAAAATATTTATAGCTGTGTGTTTGATTAAGAGATGGTCAGCTCCTGGGGCAAACATTTCATAAATTATACAAGCAAATTTTAGGTTTAGGATTAAATCAAATGAATTACTCCCTGGTAAGTCCCTGTTAATATATAATGACAAATTTTGAAAAACAAACAAACAAACAAACAAAAAACAAAACAAAATGTCTAAATTCTAATTCTTTCATACCAGGTAAAACATCTTTTACCAAAACCTTCCCAGAAGACATCCAAGAACAACTAGTGCATCAAACTCATCTAGTAACACTAGTGACATAAAAGTTTAAATTTCTGAGTAATTTAGTATCTGAGTGTGTGTCTGTTGTTGGTGTATTACAAAATGTCAACGGAACGAGTAGACACATTTAAACTATTAGATTCACTTTTATGATTTTAAGCCATAAATACAGTTACAACTTTTCAACATTGCACTTTTTTAGACTTTTAATCAATATTTTGGTATAAAACTTCACACATATATTCAGTAGTGTGTACATATTTATAATCATAACTCATTCATTCTTGCCAGAAATGTCTGATAGAACCTTATAATCCCAAGGCTTGGAAACATGAGTCCCTGTGCACTACCTGAGTCCGTAGTGGTGGGACTGCTCAGTGTGTGCTGGTAATGTTGTGTACAGAGCAGCTTGTCTCCCACCAGCACACAGCGATCTCCTTTCTGCAGCCGGCAGTCACACACTGAGCAGCAGAAACAGTGCAGGTGGAAAACTGCATCACCCGCTCGCATCACCAGCTCTGCCGGGGAGATAACCTCAGCACAAGCCCTACAGCGCACTGAGAACAGTCTAGAGAGAGAGAGAGAGAGTGTGAGAGAGAGAGAGATGATATGACATAACATGCCTCCAAGACTATGAAGCAACATACAAAACAGGATAAGGATAAGGTGAAGGAAATTATAACCCTACGTTCACACTAGCCAGCGACAGGAGAATGTTCATTTTATACATAGCAGAATAAAGCTTGAAAGGAAGTGGCAGAAATTGTTGGTGGCTCAGGTGAGTGTACATAACTAGTACAGTTAACTTGCTTGGTTATTCAAGCATGTAACATGAACCAGACAGCCAATTTTCACACTGATTAGTACACTATTTAATAATTATTTAATTATTAACTTGTTAGCTTTAGAAACTATATATAGCTACTACTTTGTCATCATTAATTAAAAAATGTTGGGTAGTACATGCCCACAAGTGATAAACTATAAGTGACATGGGTGACTAGTTGCTTGCTAGTGTAAATGTAGCATAAGGTGCAAATAAGGCAAGAAGAACAGTATACAAAACTATAATGTATATTCTTCTATTATACTTCTGTATAATGTTCTGGACATTCCAATTAAACACTCAGCACAATGAGCACAAAGACCAACAGGAGCAGCAAAAGGATAAACTAGAGTACACAGACTGAAGGTATTCCTGGAACGTTACTCTTTTCATATAGGAGTTGGATGAAACTGTCGGCTTTTTCCTCAAACCTGCCTCCCCCTGTTTTTCCACCCTTCGACCCTCCTAAAACACACATATGCATAGCCCCTACCTCAGTCTTAGCTCCTAGCAACTGGAGCTATGGGTCAGAAGGAACTAAGACGTGGGCCGTCGGCTCCACTGCAGCGTCCGAGGACAGAACTCCCAGGGAGCGGAGAAAAAAGCAGCTCGGCAGGCCATGGCTCCAGCCCGAGCAGTCACGACAGGGCCTCCTGGCGAGAGAGGCTGAGCCAGGGAACCGTCTTAACTCGACTTAACCGATTGCAGACAATTGCAGAACTTGGCCCCGAGCTGTGCTTGCATTGTTGTGCCCTGGCAGCCGTCGCATTTTCTGTTTGTCAAACCGCGGGCTGAGATTTCCACGGCCAGAGGGGGAGCCGGGTCTGAGTTTTGGATGCAGGTGACAGGGGAGGTTTGCTTCCAGAGGTGCGACAGCTCTTGAGGAGATGAGCTCACTAACTTTTTGGAGTGAGGAATTCATGATGTTTCAATTTCAGTCAAATTACAGTTAAAGTTCTACATGTATCCAATATTACTTAATCATGTAAATTTGAATGTAGAACTCTTTTCTTTGTTTTGCATTTTAATTTTTTGATTTTGTAAACTGGCTGCTCCAGTGTTAATTACGCCATCTAAGTATCTGAAGGAATTTACTCCTGGTATGCACCGTGTGCACACACACACACACACGCACACAGTGAAAATCCTCCTGTGATGAGCATGAACTGAAACATCCCGAAGCCTTGCATTGTTGTGGGTTATTAGTGTTGCTGTGGGAAACCAAGTAAGGTTTTTCTAGAGCTCACAGGGGCAGAAGCAGGACTTATTGGTCATACAGTCAATCATTTTACTGAGAGTCTATGTTATTTCTGCTGACCAAAAATACTTGCATTAATGCAGGCAGTCTCTTAGACAGTAAGAGACTTAATTGGTTAAATAGTATAACTTTTCTTTAGCATGTGTTTTGATACTAGTCAGTGTCTGAAAAAAACATTTTGAACATAATCTAAATAATAATTATATATATATATATATATATATATATATAGATACAGATATATAGATATATTAATAATTATAAAACAATTGTAATAATATTTATTTAATTACATAATTATTTCAGTGCATCATGAGAAACAAAAACTAATCCCACACTGTCAGTATCATACATCTGTTGGTTTGTGAACATTTGTCAGACTTAAAGCCCAGCGGTTTACTTGAGGTAGAAACTAAAGAGGGTGAGAGATTTTAACCTTTTTATGCCTCCTTAATTACACAGGAAACTTTAATAAACATTATCTGCAGGTTTAGAAGTTATCCCATGGCAAAAGAACATGAGTGACTCAAATGTGTAATCAAGTGATTTTCAGTTTAGGTAGATGTAAATGGTCCTACGTTTGCTAAATATAAAGCAAAGGTTTAGAGCCATTAGTCTTTAAATCTGGTCGTAAAAACTGTCATGCAGGGAGAAAGCCTGTGAATGCTGCCACAGGGCCTGTTTCAAGCTCATTAGTCTCAAATTCCACAAAAATTTTATCTTATAGGCATCTCAGGATCAAGTACTTCAACAATCAAAATCTTTTTGTCAGTCAACTGACCACCAACCGATATTATACAACTCTACTGTAATCTATAATAGAGCAGTATAGCAATCAAGAAAGACGTTATGTGGACTATCTAGGTGAAACTGAGCTGAATTGATTAAATAACTTTTCACATGGAGAAAGAGACACACGCATAAGGGAGTAGCCGCCCTTATGGAGAGTTACTCCTACAATACCTTATATTACACTAAAATACATCCAATTATCCTCAATAATCATTTACATTTTATGTTGTGAAGCCTCATATTACACCTATATCAGTGAAATGTGATCATACTTACAGAACTATATTAATTCGTTCATTTATCTTCAGTAACTGCTTGTCAGGGTTGCAGTGGATCCAGAGCCTATCCTGGGAATACTTAGGAGAGAGGCAGGAAAACACCCTGAATGGGACTCCAGTCCATTCTAGGGCACCATGCACACACACATTCTCACACTCATTCACACCTAGGGGCAATTTAGAGTAAACAATCCACCTATTAGCATGTTTTGGTTGGTGGGACGAAACCCATGAGGACACAGGAGGGAACCTGCACAACTCCACACAGACAGAAACCTAAGCTCAGGATTGATCGGGAAACCCTGGGGCTGTGACACAACCATGCTACCCACTGCACCACCGCACCGTGTGGAGAAATATAATTGGATAGAATTATCTGTATTTCTTTCTGCTTCTTTGGGAGTGATTTTTGATTTTTGAGTTGCACTCTATTATTGTGCTATTGAAGTTGAAAGGCAGCACATGTTGTGTATGTACAGTACGATCTCATAAGAAAACCTTGGGTCACCCAGTGCACTGACCCACTTACAGTAGTTCTGCTCCTCAACAGAATACAAAACGTGCCAGCTAGTGCCCTGGTGGACAGGAACCAAGTAGACTCCTGCACTTAAGTGGCAAGGTAGTGGGCAATGCCAGGCACTGGGTATGTGGCTAATTGGTCAGGTCATATAAGCTCACGCTTGGACGAGCAGCGCCCCTGAGATGAACAGCGAGGCATCAACCCAGATGGCTCAGTGCAAGGTACAGTCTGGGAGCCAGCCCTTCACACACACCCACACACACGCACACACAAACACACATGCACATAGACACTCTACACACAGAATCCCCTCCTCAAAGCTCCCCCTGAACATATGGTCTACTCCTCACTTCTCCTAAAATCCTCCATTAACTTCACAGCCTACTGCAAGTCCACTTATGAAGAGCACAGTGGTCATTCCTCCATTATTATCACTTCAGCTCATGGTCTGTGTGTGTGTGTGTAATAGAAGAAAGAGGACAGCTTGGAAAGCCCAGACAAGTCAGGTTTATATTTTACCTTTCTTTCAAAGAGGCAATAAAGTCTTTTGTTTTAAATGAATAATTCAGGGTCTTTTTTTCAACAAAATCTCTGTCTACCACAGCTGTAAGGTAAAAGGTAAAATATTCACTGTACTGAGAAAAGAACAGAAAAAGTTTAAAGGCATTTGTTTAATTCTGTCAATAAACATTTAGCAAAACATGTTTTACATCTTCATGAATTCTTATGCTATGCATATGTGTAAATTAACCTCTAAATCTGTGTCATTTGGCCTTTCAGGGATGTGCCTATGCTTATGCAGAAGAAATAATCCTCGTAATCCTGCACATCTGATCCACCATGGATGCACACAGCATCAGGGAAAGCATAAATAGCTCAAATTATTTTTTTACTGTATTGCTATGCTGCTGGAAAGTCAGATAAAATAAACAAAAAGTTTTGGTTAAGACTTTGTCTCACATCTATGTCATACTAACATTATTGTTCAAGTGTAATGGTTATAGTTTAAAACACCTGAAACTTTCAAGGCCGATTTCTTTATTATTTGGACCTGCTGTCAGTTGACTCTGTCTGGGTCATCTTGTCTTCTAGCCTGGCTTGTGTTCTCATATTTGGAGGTGAGAACAAATGTGTGAGGGAGAAAATGCATGGATATGTTTTTGAGGGGTCAACGGGGGGGTGGCACACGGCGGCGGCGTGGCCATATGCTGTCCCCAGCTTGCAGTTGCCACGTTGATGAGTCTCGCTAATTTAACACATTTTGACAATGTGTCAGTAGTGCCGTCCTGGTCTGGACCACTCTTTGTGTGTGTGTGTGTGTGTGTGTGTGTGTGCTCGCTTGTGTGCTTGTCCACACATTCCTTGGCCCATCACAACCCTTCCCTCTTAGTCACCTTGTCTTGAAGGAACTCAGTGCCAAGTGCCTCAACCTCCCTACATACGCACACACATACTCACACACACACACACACACACACACATACATATAGAAATAAATATACAGAAAGTTTTGTCCCCACTCACTAGTCTAACTGTTCTTCCTCAGTACAGGTAAATTTCTTTAACCCTCACATGTTGTATGTCTGTATTGGAAATTAACAAGTGGAACTAAATAAAGACACAATTGGGAACTTTGTTTCTGCCCAGCTGAATTTAGCTATAAATGATTTCCAGGTAATGCTTTGGAATATGCATTTTCATTAAGAGTTTACTACACTGACTTCTCAGTTACAAGAGGCAGTACTACACAGCTCAGTACTGACTGAATGCCCACAGTGTTGAATTAACACCAGAAATACAGTTCTTGCACAACTACAAAGTTTAAATTTAGGTCAAACCTGTAAGATTTAATAATTCAACCTAAAGGCTAATTTTAAAGGCCATTACCTGGTTATACTGTTGGTAGCCTGCTAGTATAGTGTTTTAGTGCTTTTCCAATAAAAAGTATGGTATGTCTTGGTAAATAAACTGAATCCAGAACTATTCACATCCTGGTCAAGTACCTGCATCAGTTTCCCATCTCATAACATTACGCTTTAAAGTAGGAGGAGTTGTGCACAAAAAATGTTTTTTTTTTGTTGTTTTTTTTTGTTCTTTTTTAAATTGGCTGATTTTACTTTAAAATGTTGGTTTTGTGCCTGTTTCACTTATACAATATAAAACTATAGATATCTCATTTCACATCTATAAAATCTCATAGAAAATGGTACAAACTGTGACTTCAAGTATGTTGCGCATACTGTATGAGTTTAAACATATTATGTAGTGCAATTTAGAATATTTATATTCCTGTCTGGGAAACTGAATCTGTCAAATCACTCAGTTGAATTAGATTCATTGAAACAGTTGGCTTTGTACACTGAATCTAGAATCTAGTCTTGAAGATGGTTCAGAGGGTAATGCTGCCGCCTCACAGTGCCAGGGTCCCGAGCTCGGGTTACTGTCAGTGTGGAGTTTGTGTACATGTTCTCTCCATGTGGGTTTCCTCTGGTTATCTCGCACTGTCCAAAAACATGCAGGTAGGTGATTGGCTACACTAAATTACCCATAGGTATCAATGAATGTGTGATTGTGTGTGCTATATGATGGAACTGGCAGGGTGTGTCCCTGCCTCGCACTCTGTTCCCAGGATAAGCTCCGGATCCACTGCAACCCTGACCAGGATAATGTGCTTACTGAATGAATGATGAAACCACACAGTCATTATATTAATACTGAAAATAGCTGTCCCATACTGTCCAATAGAAAAGCGATTAGAACCACACCAGGACAGTTCTCTAGCAGCCATTTTTGAACATAAATGATCTGCCCTATTTCTAGCTTCACCCATATGTTCCCTTTTTATATGCATGGTACCCTGGCAAGAAGGAGAACCAAATTCAGCACTGATACTTAGTTGGGTCTGTTATACAGGTCACCTGGCAATGGTTCAGTAGAAGGTTAGGGGATCTTACTGTTGGTAATCTCGTCTGCAGTAGATCTTGGAGTCTCGCACGAAGCAGGTGCTCTTCAGCGGCTCAGCACAAGTAGCACACTTCACACAGCGCTCATGCCACAGAGAATCATGCACACGCAGCAGGAAACGCTCACCGATGGGCTGGTGGCAGCCCTCACACACCGGACTGCATGCACCCTCTGTATAGGAACACACACACACATATAGTGATTAGAGAGAGAGTATTCTGTATGAGAGACAAATGGCAAGAATGGGTTAGTATGAAAATGGTTGAATGAAACAATCATATCGGCAATCTGCACATTAAAGTGCATTATGGGTATTATTAAACTTACGTATATACATAATTCATAATTCGTGCACTATTGCAGTGAATTGTGTAATTCAAAATGAGATTACAGTAATGCGGTCATGGTATATGTAACAGAGTACTGTGTGTGTGTGTGTATATATATATGTTACATATATATATACTCTATGTTACATATATAACCCTAGGTTAGGGTTAGGGTTAGGGTTAGGGTTAGGGTTAGGGTAAGGGTTAGGGTTGGGGTTAGGTTAGGGTTAGGGTATATATATATACATATATACATACATATATATATATATATATATATATATATACACACACAGACACAGTACTCTGTTACATATATAACCCTAGGTTAGGGTTAGGGTTAGGGTTAGGGTAAGGGTTAGGGCTGGGGTTAGGTTAGGGTTAGGGTATATATATATACATATATACATACATATATATATATATATATATATATATATATATATATATATATATAGATACACACACACACACACAGAAATCTATCTTACATATATAAAACTAGGGGTGTGTT
>CM075021.1:840071-863506 GCA_037576675.1 Pangasius sanitwongsei | reverse complement strand
TATATATATATATATATATATATATATATACACAACACATATATATAGAGATATATATTCTCAGAACAATATCAGTGTCCTGAATGTCCTTTAGTGCCGTTACTGAACATTTTTACTGAATAAAAGCTGAAATTATGCAGCGCCACAGCATAAATTAGTGTTTTAATTGTGTTCACGTTTTCTGTTTGTTTGTTTAAGTTGTAAATTTAACACCGAGTTTCTTTCTGCCACCTTTTAAACATACAGTAGTCTGTATTTAACCAAAAAAATACCTCCATAATGTTTTTCTTAAATAAAGCTGTAGAAAATAATACAGCACATTACTTAGTCAGATTCTCACCGTTACCATGGCGATTATGAATTATTTTATATTCACATTATTTTAATATAGAGATAACATTTATTATTAACATTTATTTTTAACGTTAATATTTTTATTAACATTACGAATCAGTCTACATGATTGAGGATTAAATAGTAACTGCTGACTGCAGCGCTGGAAATCCTGCACGATGTGTTTCTGGGCTTTAGAGTCCCAACAGCGCCGCCTGCTGATCAACACCGACTAGTGCAGCCACAGCCTCCAGGGAGCGCTCACTTACACACACACACACAATCTACACACACACACACACACACAATCTACACACACACACACACACACACACACAATCTACACACACACACACACACACACACAATCTACAGGTTAGAATATATTCTATACACAAACAGCAAGAAAGAGCGAGCCACTGTAAATTTAAATATTTTATTCAGACAGGACTGCAGTTTTTAGAAATTCTGTAGTTTTCTTTGAATACAAGTCTGCTTTTTGTCAACAAAATAAATGTTCTTTTTTTTTTTTTTGGATTGTTTTGCTGTTAGACTGGATGCCTGAAAATGATCTATTTACAAGACAAAGTCCTTTTCAGAAAAACACCTATTAAAATTCATTTTGACAGTGTATTTCATGAGCTTCTTCCCACCCTGTCCTGTTTCCTCCATACACATCTCACATCAGGTATGGTCTGTGCTTGGTACAAAACATGTAGCTTACATCCTCAGTCAAGTTCATTAATTACCAGTTATTACATGGATGCATTTACAAAAAGAAAAAGGAAAAGGGGGGCAGGGCTTATGTCATGTTATCTGATGAGGCGCTTCGAGCATCTCCATGAGGAAGGTGTCTATGGGTGTGTCTCCAATCAGCTTGAAGAAGAAGAGATGCTCTAAACACTTCAGTCCAATGGACCGCAGAGCAGGGAGACGCAGTAAGAGCTTAGCAAACCTGACAACACACACACACACACATTCCATTTTCCATTGGTTAATAACTGTTAGATAGATACACAGTACTGCATTAGCTACAAAATAATCCAACATTTAGCACAACACACATTTACCTTCCACCCTCACCTTGGACTGTTATTTATAGCACAACAATAGCCACCCAATAACATTTAATCTGATTTACTTCAGTTTTTATTTTGTTATATTGCAGAAAGATCAGAAATGTTCACTGGACAGGCTACTACAAAGCTGGTATGCAGTGCTGCTGCGAGTCAAAATGGGATCCTTTAAGTGCCATTTCATTATATTGCCTGGATGACTTTCCCAGTAACATTTACATTTATTACCATTTAAGAATGACAATAACATGTGCAATGAATGTACAAGTTAACATTTTATTCCATTAACTACGTTTTTGGAGACCCCACCAGGGAGAAAGCTGCCCTGGGCACAGCAAGTGGTCTGTAAACAGAGGGTCTAAAAATTAATGCATATTTCTTTTGTGAATTTCAGGTTAGTTTGTGTAGAAATGTGGTTTTACATTGGAGCTCTGTAAGGGCTAAGTACTGGAGCAAACTACAAACCACTCACACACAAAAAAAATCCAAAAAACAAACAAACAAAAAAAAACACCCAAAAAAATCAATAGTGCACCTGCTGTTCGTATTTGTTTTACAACACAATATCTGTTCATTCATTCCAAATAGTGTACTCATATAAGGATACATCCCTGCAATAGTGACAATTTTACATATACAATCTGATGTTAAGTGTCCACTTTTTCATCAGTACCTAATCTAGACAGCTAGCCAAGCTGTAAAGGATATATAGAGGTAGATACCAGGTAGGCCTGGGCGATATTGCAAAAAAAAAAAATCTAAATTTTTTTCAACTTCATGAGTGATTCCTGATTATGATTTCTATTTGTTCTTACATAATGCAGTTGAAAAATTCAGCAATTTATTTATAAAGTTTTTTATTTATTAGAATGGAGCACCATCTATAGCTAGCTTGTTGCTGACAAAATATAAATATGGGTCCCTCCATTTTCCCACTTAGTCTGTTGAACGGGCAAAGGTCGGAAATGATGTAATTCTGACTGGCAAATTAATTCAATTCAATTCAATTCAATTTTATTTGTATAGCACTTTTAACAATGCACATTGTTACAAAGCAGCTTTACAGAAATAAATGGATTCAAATTAAATTAAACCAAAATAAATTGTAAATATGTGAATTTATCCCTAATGAGCAAGCCAGTGACAAAGAAAAACTCCCTGAGACGACATGAGGAAGAAACCTTGAGAGGAACCAGGCTCAAAAGGGAACCCATCCTCATCTGGGTGCAATGGATAGTGCAATTATAAATAAATCCCTTCTATTATTGTGTACTATAAGGACAAATAGTGCAATTGTGCAACCAATAAATTCATCACAGTTTTCGCAAGAAGTCCGGTTGGTTAAAATCTATCCACTGTCCACTGATGGAGCCCTGAGTACGAAGCTGCTCGTGGCAACCGCAGCCCCAAAGCCACTACAGCAATCGCAGTCCCAAACCATCACAGTACAGCTCCCCATACGAGATCCCCAAGCCATCTCCACAGCCCCCATGTCGAACCGTCTCCAGCAATCCCAATGATCTTCAGGCCGTCCAGGTGGGGCCACCCCCAACAGCAGTGAGCGATCTCAACTGATGAGAACTCCAACCAGAAGTAGTGGTGAGCAGAAAAGCATCTCAGCATGCACAAAACATCGAACCTTGAAGTGGATGGGCTACAATAGCAGAAGACCACAGTGACCAAAGCATGGACACAGGCTCACCCAATCTGGACAGCTGAAGATTAGGGGAGGAGAGAAAATAAATAAATAAATAAATAAATAAATAAAACGTCTTTTTCCAGTCTTCATCTGTCCAGTCTGGTTGAGTCTGTGCCCATGATAGCCTCAGATTCTTGTTCTTGGCTGACAGGAGTGGAACTTGATGTGGTCTTCTGCTGTTGTAGCTCATCCACCTCATGGCTTGATGTATTGTGCATTCTGAGATGCTTTTCTGCTCACCACGGTTGTAGAGAGTGCTTATTTAAGTTACTATGGACTTCCTGTCAGCTCAGACCAGTCTGCTCATTCTCCTCTGATCTCTCTTTGTGTTTCAGTCTGCAGACCCTCTGCTCACAGCATGTTTTTTTGTTTTTTTGCACCATTTTGTGTAAACTCTAGAGACTATTGTGTGTGAAATTCCCAGAAGATCAGCAGTTTCTGAAATACTCAAACCAGCCCATCTGGTACCAACAACCATGTCACAGTTAAAGTCACAGAGATCCCACTTTTCCTCATTCTGATGTTTGATGTGACCATTCACTGTATCTGCATGATTTGATTTTATTTTGGCTGATTGGATAACTGCATAAATGAGCAGGTGTACAGGTGTTCCTATTAAAGTATGATGAGTTAGTTTAATAAATAAGTAAATAAGTAAATAAATAAGTTTAGATTCTAAGCTTTAAATTAGTTATTCATGATTAAATTATAAATGATAAACATATCGGTGTTAAGGCAGTGAGATTTTAAATCTTGTTTTAGCTTCTAGCAGTGGCACAGGCACAGATCAGGAGTGTGTAAATGCAGTGTGCTACCTGCCGGGCTGGTTGGGGTATTTTTGCTTGGTGTAGGACTCCAACGAGGCATATACTTTTTCTCTAAGCATCTCCACCTCAGCTGGGTTAGACAGGCCTTTAGCATCTGCAAGCACAGACAACACACACACTCAGTCGGACACAGTGGTCCTCATTTATCAAGCTCATTTATTAAGTGAATTTATTCCTAAATCATGGTAAATCATTTACGTAGAAATCATTCATTAAGTAATGCATTTCCACAAGAAATGTGGTGTTCACAAATATACTTTTAGTTCTGAAAATCGGTTGTGTCCTATGAGAACTCCTAAGTTTGTGTAAATTTCTATATAAGGAGATTCACTAATGTAAACCTCCACCAATCAGCTTCAAACCATATAATTGACTATGAGGAAGGATGGGTTGGGCTGCGCAGTGGCTCAGGCTACCGGAAAATTTAGCTCACGCCAAGAGGAAATGGATATTTAAAGACCAGAACGACTTTTTTCGGACGAGGACAGCTGGCTTATAAATCGGTTTCATTTGCCACAGCATCTTCTCTGAATGCTTTGCAACACTTTAGAGCTACTGCTTATTCAGCCGACAAAATGCTTGTGCCCAGTGTTACCGGGACAGGCTCTGTGACCCTCGCAACCCTGACTGAGATACAGTGGTTACTGAATAAGAATGAATGAATGAAAAAACGATCTTGCGCCAATCCTGTGCATGTCCAAGTTTCATCAGTGCTTAGATTTCTTGCTATTGGCATGTTTCAAAGAGAGATAAGTGATCAATCAAGTTTTTACCATGAAAAGGTTTTAACATGAAACGTTCTTTTCTACTTTTACATAACACTGGTTTCAAAATATTCTTATAGTAAATATTTTGTGATGCCTGCCCTGAAGAGAATAACAGCACCGAATCTCTTCCTGTAACGTCTAACAATGTGGGAGATACTTGTAGAGGGATCCACTACTCCATAGTCCACTCCTCCACACACAACATTTTAAGCCCACTTTAGGTGTGTGCATGTGGTCCTCCCTCTTTAATTCAGACCACAGGTTTTCAGCAGAGTTCAAATCTGAACACTGAGATGGTCATCGCAAAAAATTGATTTTGTGTTTCTAAAAAAAAATTGGCCACAAAACATCCCCAAAGCATCACTGATCCATCCCCATATTTTATAGCAACTTTCAGATGCTTTTCCTTTTCGTGGTCCACATTTGTCATCAAACCTGCCTATGGTGTGTATGACCAAACAGTCTGATTTTGGTCACATCTGGCCACAACACACGATGCTATTTGTAGTTCTAAGGATGTGTGGTGAAGTTCAGACGCTGCATTTTTTTGAGATGCTCTCAAGAAGGGCTTCTCCAGACAGCATGTTGATATGAAAGTGGCTTTAATCAGTTGATTTTGAAATTTTGAAACCACAAGAATCAACTAAACTGTATGATTCTAAGACTGTGACCAACAGACTCTCTCCTCCCCGACACGTGCTTACTCTGAGACACATAAAACCAGCCACCCACATCTTTTCAAGCTGCTGCTGTGTGTGTGTGTGTCACTGACCAGGGTTAAAAAGAACGATGGCTCTGAGGCATCCTAGCTCTGTCTTATCCATCTGCATGTCCTTCATCTTAGACACCAGCTCAGTCAACACTCTGCTCCCCACACACACACACACACACACACACACAAATCAGTGAAATCTTGTCTCTGGATTGAGAACAAATCCATTATCGTTTTTATGTTTTGTGATAGTTGTTCATGAGGCCCTTGTTTGTCCTGAGCAGTTAAACTGTCCACTGTTCTTCAGAAAAATCCTCCAGGTCCTGCACAATATTTGCTTTTCCAGCATCTTCTGCATATTTGACCCCTTTCTAACAGCGGCTATATGATGTTGAGATCCATCTTTTCACACTGAGGACAACTGAGGGACTCAAACACAACTATTACAAAAGGTACAAACATTCACTGATGCTCAAGAAGGCAACACGATACATTAAGAGCCAGAGGGGTGTAACATTTTGAACAGGATGATCGGATGCTGTAAATTGTTATTATTTTGTCTTCGTGGAAACATGTAAATATCTTATGTAGCTTCTGAAGGGCAGTACTAAATGAAAAAATAAGATCGTTTAACAAAATAATAACAAGTTACACCGATCATCCTGTTCAAATATTGTGCAGGACCTGGAGGATTTTTCTGAAGAACAGTGGGCAGTTTAATTGCTCAAGACAAACAAGGGCCTCATGAACAACTATCACAAAACATAAAAACAGTCGCTGATCGTCCAGGTAACAACACAGTATTAAGAATCAAGTGTATGTAAACTTATGAACTGGTTCATTTGTGTAAATGTGTAAATTCAGTTATTATTGTGTCTAGTGGAATATATGTAAATATTTGTTAGGCGTATGTAAACATATGACCCCAACTGTGTGTGTGTATATATCTATACCTATAATCTCTATCTATCTATGCACATATACATACATACATACATATATATAGCACCATCAGCTTTGTGAAACATCCATTTAAACTATTACAAATGCTAGCAAACTATGCAAACAAACCTGTCAAAAATAGAGCCCACTCCAGCACTATGTGCGCTGCTCCGGTGCACATGGAGACCTGTGGCCAGCAAGATACCATCTTTTACTGTGACCGAACGGTGTGAGAAAGAGGCAATGAGCAGCTCGTTCCAGCCTTATGAGAACAGTAAGAGGAAACACCAGGAGGTGAAAAAAATATTAGTAAGCAAGGAGGGACACATGTAGTCAACATGTTCTCTTTGTGTGTCTACGTCACTGTACAAACAGCTCTTTTCATTAGTGTAGCAGTGTGATGTTCTCAAGAGGTATCTACTGGTGCAGGTGGGAAATATTTATAGAGCAGGGGATAGTGTTCCTCAGTTTTGTGTGTGTGTGGCTTACCTGCCCGAAGCAAAATGACCTGATCATCCAGGGGAAGGTCTGAGAAGTGAGGTATCCTTTTAGCCCATTCAACCAGTGTGAAGAGCTGCTTGTCTGCTGCCTGGCAGATGTTAGTGACTGGGTCATTTGTCTGAGAGAGAGAGAGAGAGAGAGACAGGCAGAGACAATTATTTTTACCAACAATTAGTATTAGAGACCAGTTGCTACTGAACTGGCTTGCATAAGTAAACTTTATAGGGATGTAGCCAAACATGAATAGACGTTATTATTATATATTTCTTTAAGAAAGCTTGCCATAAAGGTTCACAGGGCAACAAAAAAGTTGAATGAGTATGAGGTTTTTACTTTCATGCAGTCACAAGCAAGTGGTCAGATATGAAGCTTGTGGGACAAACAGGCCATGTTCATTAACATGAACTAATAGCGCTGTGGCAATGCATTTACAGTGTTCCTTCATTACAGCGGCTTGGTCAGGGCTGTGGTGGTTTAAATTAGGCTGCTAGTTTGTTTATATTTTGGGAGATCCAACCAACTAAATTCATGGGTAGATAAAAGAAAAAAAAACAGTCCCACGATCTTCTCTAGATGAGACCAATTCTGAACATGAGAGTACATTAGAGTCAGAATTCACATGCTATGCTGACACTGCTGACATTTCAACCTATGGATTTCTTCCAGTGTTTCCAGGGTCATTAGCGGTAGGATTCATATTTAGTTTTTAAAAAAGGAAAAAAAAAACGTTTCAATTAAGGCCATAACCACTTCAGTTTTAAATTCGAATACAGACAGAGGTACTGCTTTACTCCCATAATACTATGTGTATTGTATTACAGTTACTAAAGTAGAGGCTCTGGAGCAAATATTGTGTGAGAAAAAAAGGCTTACAGTCATGGAAAAAAGAAAGTACACCCTCCTCAATTCTATGATTTTATCAGGGCCTAAATTGTGTGGTCCTCAACCAACTTCTATAAACAAACAAACAACTTCAGGTGACAACAAAAAACACAACAGATTTCAGTATGTAGTCATTTGTCTAAAAAGTAAACCAACATTGAAACCAGGTGTGAAGAAATAAGTACACCCTATGATTCAGTAACATGTAGAACCACATTTAGCAACAATAACTTGAAGTAATCTTTTTCTATAGTGGTTTATCAGTCTCTCACATCATTTTGGAGAAATTTCTTCTTTACAACAGTGTTTGAGTGCATTCGTTTATACACAGCTCTCTCGAGATCCCACCACAGCATCTCAAATCGGGTTGAGGTCTGGACTTTGACTTGGTAATTCCAACACCTTGATTTTTTTTTCTTTAGCCATTCAGA
This sequence comes from Pangasius sanitwongsei, assembly GCA_037576675.1. NCBI lineage: Eukaryota > Metazoa > Chordata > Actinopteri > Siluriformes > Pangasiidae > Pangasius > Pangasius sanitwongsei. The sequence continues at coordinate 855,336 of CM075021.1, read as the reverse complement.
TGTCAATTTGCTGGTGTGTTTGGGATCATTGTCCTGTTGCATGACCAATTTCAGCCCAGCTTAAGCTACTGGACAGATGGCCTCACATTTGTCTCAAGAATATTCTTGTATATTGGAGTTCATCGTTGTCTCAATGAGTGTTTGTGGTGATATGTTATGTTTGGTTTTTGCCAAACATGGAGCTGTACATGATAACCAAATATCTCCACCTTGGGCTTTTTCCTAGCCACCCTTCCATAAAAGCCATACAGTGTTTTATTGCTTGTGCTGTCATGAACATAAGCATTTAATGTGCTTACAGAGGCCTGCAGGTCACATGATGTAGCTCTAGGGTCTTTATATCTCTGAGCATTAAACAGCCTGAACCTGGACTGAATTTGCTGGGATGCCCACTCCTGTAAGATTGGCAGTTGTCTTGAAGGCTCTCCAAACAGTAAACTGTAAACAGTCCTTCTCACTGTAGAATGGTGAATTTAAAATTGTTTGGAGATGGCCTTATAACCCTTCCCAGATTGAGGGGGAGCAGGAATTGCTTCTCTGAGGTCATGGCTGATGTCCTTTCTTCTGGGCATGATGTAGACACACACTTGAGTGCTCCAGAACACTAAACTGCCAAAACGTCTGCTTTTATAGAGGTAGTCACACTTCTTAATGACTAACTTATCTTGTGAATTTCATTAGTAACACCTGGATGCTAATTACATTCTTATTGATTGTGGAAGTAGGAAAGGTGTACCCTGCTTATTCTCTCCCACCTGGTTTCTGAATGCTGGCTTACTTTGTGGGAAAAATTACTACATATTGAAATCTCTTGTGTTATTTTGTCACCTGAGGTCATTTGTTTGTTTATTGAAGTTTGTGAGGACCACACAATTGTTATTTAGGCCCTTATAAATAAAAACATAGAATAGAAGGAGGGTGTATTTTCTTTTTCCCATGACTGTAAGAGTGAATAATGAAAAGTCCCAATATCTGCCTCTGCTGTGCTGTATTTGTAACTGTCCAAGCAGTGCATAAGTCCAGAGATAAATCTGAGGTCTAAAGAGTGATATCTGCCATTTCAGCATTAACTCCTCACTATGTGAGTTTAACCCAACTCAGATTACTATACTTTATATTGATATTGCTATTGTTTTCAGCAGAACCATTTCAAATGATCCTAAATGACTGACTGGACTGATTATTCTCATTTACTCTTAATTGTCTCTACATGCACATGCTCATATTAGTTCAGTTTTCTTCAGAAATGAAATAAGAAATACTATAAATCATCTAGTTTCATACTGTGACAGTATATAATTAAAGAAAAAGCTCATCAGTTTTCTAAGCACACTCTTAATGCACATGAACTAGAAATGATTTGAGCCATAAACCACTGGTGTTGTCATAGCTTGCTAGTGTTATTAATAATATAACATGAACTCCGTGCTCCAGTTAAGGACTTACAGAGTTTGCTGGACCGTCATCTGTGTGTGGCTCAGTCTTGGGTTCCACTGCGAGCTCAGCGTCCAGGATCTTCTCCACAGGCATGTCCTCATTAAAACTGCTGGTTGACTCCACCTCGTTATCGCTCTTCTCCTTCCCACGCTGCCTCTCTTCCTGAACCGCTACAGTAAGCCAGGAGGGACATAAATACAGTCCTTTTTAGCATGTATCTATTATTTGATACAACACTTGTATTGTATTTGGATGGATGTATTTGGTGTTACTTTGGTACTACTTTTATTTGAAGTACACACACACACACACACACACACACACCCACCTTCCCTCTTCATGCCCATGGCCAGACACTTCTGGTAGCGGCAGTATTGGCAGCGATTGCGCTGGCGTTTGTCAATCAGACACTCCTTGTTGTCTCGACAAGTGTAGGTCAGGTCTTTCCGGATGGTCCTCTTGAAGAAACCTTTGCACCCCTCACAGCTGTACACACCATAGTGTTTTCCTGCATTCACGGCAAAGCCACAACACAATCTGTAATCCATAAAGCATACACAAAATGGGAATAGATAGGCCAAAAAAAGGACCCAATTTTCCCAACCCCAAATGTACTCAGTCAGCACAGACATGGTTTTCACTGACACCTGACTTCTGTTAACTACTAACACCGGGCCTCATTTATCAGTCTTTTAGTATAGTGTGTAAATGTTTGTGTAATTAAACTGAACTTAAAATTTCTGTTGGATTTACAAACATTTGGGAAACGCTGATTTTCTTTGTGTTCACACATGTATGGCAATCACCTGCAAATTCCCGGGTGCATTCATGGCACAACTGATTTGCATTTAGTGGTGCACACAAACCTCCATAAAAGGCAAAGCTCACAGAGTGTAAAGTGCAAAATGGCTATGGCCAAAGTAAAGAAGAATTTCTCAGAGGCAGAGGTAGAAAGAATAAAATATTATTTAGCAGCATTACCAGCAGTCACAGCACCTGAAAAGGCCAAAATATGGAGAGAAACTAACGGTCCTCACTGATGCTGTCTTGGAAAAGCAGGACGCTATGCTTAGCATGGTGAAGGAGGTTGCAGCTACTTTAAGAGACATGAGTTCAAGTTTAAAGCAAATATGCCCATCACTGCAAAATGTGAAAAGGTGAAAATAGAGCTTGCCATGTAAATTAAACGAATGCCTGACTTTCTCCTGTTTATGCCAAAAACCTTTGTTTACCAGACGCATGATGAGGAACTGACGTGCAGTAACAGTGTCAGGTTAAGGCTGGAGGTGGAATGTGCTCTGATGTATTCAGCAACACACTGGATGATGGCTCATTGTAGGTTGAAACATACCAGATCGGTCACTTATCTCTCACTGAAATGTGTCAGTTGCAAGCAATCCAAACAAAGTCAAAATTAGACATGCACAGGAATGACACAGGATCTTTTTGTTGCTGAATTAGTGCTGGCTCTAAATAGTTACACAGCATTAAAAGAAGATGCCGTGGCAAACAGAACGGGTTTTAATTATAAAATATTAAATTTATATGATTTATATGAGATTACCGTGGATGGTACCATTTAGAAACCATGAAGATGGCTTTGGACTGCAATTGATATGAACAGTTTTGCTACGATGGCTCAGGACTACAATTGCTATAATAGCTTTAGACTGCAGTTTTCTTGCTACCGTCGTCTCTGGCTTGCTCATTAGGAATAAATTGATAAATTTAAAATTTTTTCGTGTTAGTCACTGCAGGAAGCAAGTGGTGAACATTAAAACCTATTCTTGTACCAACATCTTTGAAAAGATTTTTTTTTTGTAAACACTGAATAAAAACTTGAAATAACAGGTTTTAATAGTATGGTGCCACTGAGAAGGCACCACCATCTTTTCTATGCTTCATTATCATCAAAAATTAAACATTGTCACTTGAAGAAAACACTTCTTGAAGTTGATGTGTTGGAAATAGGAAAAATGTGCAAGCATAAGGATCTGAGTGAATATGACAAGGGCCAAATTGTGATGTCTAGATGACTGGGTCAGAGCGACAGGGTCATGGGCACCCAAGGCTCACTGATGCCCATGGGAAGTGAAGTATAGCCTGTCTGGTCCGATCCCACAGAAGAACTACTGTAGCACAAACTGCTGAAAAAGTTAATGCTGGCTATGATAGAAAGGTGTCAGAACACACAGTGCATCGCAGCTTGCTGCCCATGCTGACCCATGTCCACCACCAAAAGCGATTACAGTCGGCATGTGAGCATCAGAACTGGACCATGGAGCAGTGGAAGAAGGTGGCCTGGTCTGATGAATCATGTTTTCTTTTACATCATGTGGAGAGCCGGATGCGTGTGCGTCACTTACCTAGGGAAGAGATGGCACCAGGATGCACTATGGAAAGAAATCAAGTCAGTGGAGGCAACTTTGGGTCCTGGCCTTCATGTGGATGTTACTTTGACACGTACCACCTACCTAAACAGTGTTGCAGACCAAGTACACCCCTTCATGGGAACAGTATTCCCTAATGGCAGTGGCCTCTTTCAGCAGGATAATGCTCCTTGCCTCACTGCAAAAATTGTTCAGGAATAGTTTGAGGAACATGACAAAAAGTTCAAGGTGTTGACTTGGCCTCCAAATTCCCCAGATCTCAATCTGATCGAGCATCTGTGGGACATGTTGGACAAACAAGTCCGACCCATGGAGGCCCCACCTCGCAACTTATAGGACTTGAATGATCTGCTGCTAACATTTTGGTGCCAGATACCACAGCACACCTTCAGAGGTGTTGTGGAGTCCATGCCTTGACAGGTCAGAGCTGTTTTGGTGGCACAAGGAGAACCTACACAATATTAGGCAGGTGGTTTTAATGTTATGGCTGATCAGTGTATCTATATCAGAGGGTATTTTTAATAAGATAGCCCACAGCTTACTGTGCTGATTGTATATAAAATCACAACGATTACCTGAGGAGCGATCACCACAGATGGCGCAGATGTGTTTGGACATGGAGCCAGGACTAGTGCACTGGTAGCTGTTGACGTTGGCCAGAGGCGGCAGACCAGGAGGAGGCTTCACATCCTCTGAGCTGCTGACACTGCTCAGAGAGTTCATCTGCATTATGGATACAGAGAGGGAGGGAAACAGAGAGAGAGAGAGAGAGAGAGAGAGAGAGAGAGAGTATGAGCTAAGATCAGGTCTTGCGTTATTGCATCGACAGGCACACACAATGGAACTATGAAGTTTTCTGCCTGTGTCCAATACTCTATAAACACCATCCATCCATCCCTCTTTCTCTCTCTGTCACTCTCTCTCTCTCACTATATCTTTCTATCACCCTCTCTTTCTCTCACTCTGTCACTCAGTTGCTCAGATGTATGGCAAAAAATTGTGCTTGCTACACACCTGCCAGTACAGGGCAGACATCTCAACACATTATGCACACAAATCATTTAAAATCATTTCATGATTTCTGCCCCCACTGTAAGCTTCTGTTTCCCGTATTATCATACCCTTGACCTTATGAAGGTGTTACCAACAAGTGTGTGTGTGTGTGTGTGTGTGTGTGTGTGTGTGTATGCTCATTCAGTTGTTTTTGAAGACCAAGGACAACCAAATGTCCTCACAATCACCGGGTCCTCACAAAAATAGTGTTTTACATCTTTTATTTGAAAAACTAAGAGTCAAACATTTCATTCTAGTTATTGAGGTTAAGGTTAGGCTTAGGTTTAATACAGCATCAGTTAGCTACAGTAACCTTTAGGTCAATGAAAGGTCCTCACAGAGAGAGAAAACCAAAATGTATGTCTACAGTGGCTTGCAAAAGTATTCAACCCCCCGATTAACAAATGATAAATGCACACATTCTTCCTGTCAATATTTTTATTGCAAATTCATGTTCTTTAACAGTCAATCTTCAAAGTCAAAATTAATTATTGGTCAGCAAATATTTCAATGAAAATCAAAAATTGAAAAATTCTACTTGCATAAGTATTCAAACCCCCAGGTTCTGAAAGTGACAGATGAAAGATATTGTCTCAAAGAGGATACAACTAACTTATAATTGGCCTTCATTTGTGAAATATTAAAAGAGCTGAACAAAAATTTCCTCAGTTGAACTGTCATTGAAGAGACGGTCAGTCTGAAGGAAATAAGTGAAAACAAAGACTAAGAAGTATTCTAAAAAAGTTAAAGTAAGCACTTTTGGATCAATAGTGAGGAAGTGCAAGCTGCATCACACCACCCAAGTTCTACCTACACGAAACCTTCCCTCAAAACTCAAAAACAAGACAGAGAATAGTGAAGTAATCCATAATGAGGCCAACAGTCACTCTGAAGGAGTTACAGAGTACAGTGGCTGAGAGTGGAGTGAAGGTGCACCACACAGTTCTCCATAATTGACGAGTATATGGGAGGCATGGCTAGAAAGAAACTGTTGCTCAAGAAGAGCCATATGAAACCATATGAAAGCCCAAGAGTGACATTAAGAGCATACTGGTTTGCAATAAAATATTGTCTGGAACAATCTATTTAAGTGTCATTTGTAATCCAGATGAATCAGATGACTTTTAAGGGGTTTGAATACATCTGCAATTCACTGTATATATGTAGATCAAAAGATGATAGATAATAGATCAGAATTTCAGTGTTCATTTCCTGATATTGACATCTAGATGTGTTACACAACTTAGAACATGGCACCTTTTGTTTAAACCCACTCATGCTTCAAGTGAGCAAAAATATTGGAACATGTAACTGACAGTTGTTTCTTGTTGCCCAGGTATGCCCTGTTAGATTAATTGTTTAAAGAATTAATAGCTCTGAATGTCTACTCTTGGTTTGAGACCTGAGTTTCACCTGTGAAGACTGCATTTGTTGTTAAAAAGGATAAACCAACATTAAGACCAGAGAGCTGTCTATGGGAGAAAAGAAAGCCATTTTGAAGCTGAGAAAAAAGGGGAAAATCAATCAGAGCCATTGCACAAGCAACAGATATGCAACCAAATATTAAGTGCTATTTACTTTAATTCCAATAATTTTGCTCACCTAATAATTGGCTGGTCTGAAACAAAAGGTGCCATGTTCTAAGATACCAGGAAATAAAATCTGAAATTCTGATCTATCGTCTCATGTTCATCTTTTGATCTCAAACCCAAATGTCTTCAGTGTATAACAAAAACAAAAGAACTAGCCTTGAGGTTCCAATACTATCTATACACTCACTGTCCACTTTATTAGTAACAACTGCACAGTCATGCAGTTATCTAATCAGCCAATCATGTGACAGCAGCACAAAGGCTTCAGTTAATGTTCACATCAAAGATCAAAATGGCGAAAAATTATGATATCTGTGACTTTAATCATGGCATGGTTGTTGGTACCAGATGGGCTCGTGAGTATTTCAGAAACTACTGATCTGAAGCTGCGATGCACTGTGTGCTCTGACACCTTTCTATCATTGCCAGCATTTTTTAGCAATTTGCGCCACATTAACTCTTCTGTGGGATCGAAGCAGACAGGCTAGTCTTCGCTCCCCATTCGCATCCATGAGCCTTCAGGCCCATGACCCTATTGTCGGTTCTCCAGTTGTCTTTCCTTAGACCACTTTTGGTAGGTACTAACCACTGCATACCGGGAACACCCCCACAAGAGCTGCTGTTCTGGAGATGCTCTGACCCAGTTGTCTAGGGTCACAGATCCTTACGCTTGCCCATTTTTCCTGCTTTCAACACATCAATTTCAAGAACTGACTATTCACTTGCTGCCTAGTATATCCCACCCCTTGGCAGGTGCCATTCTAACGAGATAATCAACTAACCTGTCAGTGGTTTTAATGTTATGGCGGATTGGTGTAAATATGTCTGTGAGGTTTTCAGCCATTAAGTGACTTGAGGTTTCACGAGGTCTTTTACTTTCTTTTACTCACTACCACTAGTATTTTTAATCATGAAAGTTTTAAAGCCAGCTTTGAGTAAACTGCTTCCTCTTGCCCTCAGCGCAAAAAGGAGCATGTGTCTATATATATTAGAGAGCTGCACAGATACGGGTTCAAACAACATTTAACTATGAGTATGGGAAGAAAATGAAACATATCCTTATGGAGACCATGGAAATGCAGGATGAGCTGTAAGGTTTAATTTTTGGTTTTAATTAAAAAATACAACCTAACCCTGGCTCATAAGACCGAGGCTTGTGCATACAGTTCATGGTGCAAAGTGAAAAGTAACTGCAACCAGAAGCAAATCTGCATCTTTCATTTCCCACATCCTTTCCCATTTCTGCTGGGTGAATTTAATTTGTGTTTGGTCTGAATTCTATTTATTAGAATGTACCTTAGAGGATCAATCTTAAACCTATTCATAATTGATTCATTTTAAATGGGCAGGTAGGGTAATGTAAATATTACTGGAGTATCTCTGGATTTTAGTCTTGTCTAAATCCCAGATTTCCCCACTGGGATGAATAAAGTACATATATCTATCCATCTGTTCATCATGTCAGTATTTTTTAACAGACTGTGCTTGGTTACATCTGGAAAGATTACAACATCTTTAACTACTGTTGAAGGAGATATGGGATTAACTGCAGATAAGCTACAGTATATCCTGTCTAAACTGCAACAAGCAGTTATAATAAAGGTTAAAACAATAGTATATATTACTACAAGTGTATGCAGAACCCAAAACTTTTGATGTGATGACCATGCGTACAGCAAGAAGACACATATGTCTGTAGCCAGTGGCTAAAATTCCTATATGCTATGTGTAAACCTAAGATGTTTAGCACCTCTGAAAAATCCAGAGAACAAGCACAGAACACAGGAACAAGACAAGAGAAAACACAGCTTTGTAATGCACACATATGCAGAGTATCTCTAATACACATGTGCATGTAATGGATGTGCATGTAATAACAACATCAAAATCCCTCACAACATGCTTTCTGTTTTTCTCTGTCTTCACACTCATCATTCCCATTCTTTTGCTGTTCAGCCTTCTGTACGTTTGACTGCTCCTTACTTTCTATATCTGAGTGTATATGTTCCTCTGTTAGGATATTAATAAACTGTAGTTTAAGCATGTTCAATTCCATCAGATGTTCATTCCACAGATTATCACTGTAATCAAAGATTTATTTTTTATTAGCATAAATTATTTAGTTCTACTCTAAACACTAAACAATCATGTTCTGTCAGCACTTCTGGCCATAAAACACAGTCAGTGCACTTTTTCCTTTTAGTAAATGACCAATAAAAGACCATTTAAGTTAAAAGTAAGCTTTTTTCTGTACATGAAATTATTACTGAACATCTGATATGACTGAATCATATCATGTCCATGCACTGTTCAAGGACTGTGACCTGCCAGAGGTGTAGTTTATAGTGAATTATTAAACCCCCTTCCCCACCTGAGGCCCACATTTAAAAACAGCTTCTCAGTGGACATGACATGAAGTGAAAAGGCAAGGAGAGAAAATGATAGCTTCTATTTATGACTTCTTCAGATAATATAAACAAAACAGACACAAGGTTACTTTGCACAACTGAAAATGGAAAATTGCTCATCTACTCCTCATCTTAAACTAGTCTCCAACCTTAACCAGGACTACTCTAACTGTCAAAGCCAATAAATGTGATATTTGACATCTATGTGAGACTAGGCTATTTTTATTCTCGGTTACTGAGATGGCTCAGTGGTTACCATTGATACCAGTGTTTTAAAGCATGTGGCTAAAACTCTGTGCACTTCAGGAGTAGCCACTAAGGCAATATGAAGTTCTTTTCTTTTAAATTACAATAATAAAACTCAAACATGTTCACTACACAAATGGCCCTGCAACATGTGTCATAAAGTAGAGATTGTTGGAATAAGACAGATGGGGCTCAGTCTAAGCTTCTGGTAGGGGACTCAAGATTTCTGGCCTGATCAGAATTTAGCATTTTTACCTGTGGGCTATTGAGGGCGCCAAAGCCCATGGCAGGCGTGGAGGGTAGTGAGACAGAGGGCGAGCTCATAGAGGAAGTGATGACCGAGTAGCCCATAGCCGAAGGGAGCGGACCTGAGGTGCCGATGATGGACGAATGATTGATCATGGAGCTCATTGGTGGAGGCTGCGAGAGGGAGGAGTTAAGTGCCCCAGGTGAGTCTGTGGGAGGAGACAAACAGTTAATAATATTCATGGTATGATAAACTATCATGATTTTCAATAAAGCACAGTATCTGTTTCCAGCTTTCACAGATGATGGCATTACATGACCCATAAATGATTTGTTTTGGAAAATTACTAGAACATTTATTAGAATGCACTTTACAGGATTGCTCTTAAGATCTTATTCAAATTGGACTAGTTTTATATGGGCAGGTGGGGTAATGTAATTATTACCAGAGAATCTCTGGATTTTAGTCTCATCTGAATCTGTCATGTCAGTATTTTTTACAATATAAAATATAATATTAGACCATATCCTATCTAACTGACATGTTGGTAAAGAGATGTTAAATCCTCTCGGAAAGGAGGCTTTGCACTTTTTCTTCAGTACACTTCAGGAACCATTTGCTCTTTTCTATTGCCTCCCAGTAAAACAAAGTACTGGCTGAGTAAATTCAGAACAATAAGATACAGACAATATTTAAAAAGATTTGTCTTTTTGGGTTATTGAGTTCCTTACACAGGTAACTGTAACCTACTGATGATAAAGCACAGTGTACACAGCCACAAGCCCTACAAAAAGAAGCTATAATAGAAGTTAAAACGATCAGTATATATTAATACAAATGTATGTAGCACAGAGGTGTAACGACCATGCATTCCATGTGTGTGATTATGTGTGAAGGTATACCTATAATACAGGTACATCTGTGCTCTTAGAATATTACGAAAGAGGATGTCGTGTTAGCTTAATTTAAAAACACTTTTGAAACTAATGACTACGGTAAATCTGTGGCGAAATATCTGAAAGAAAGCCTTGCAGAGCAGACACCATATACAACTGTGATGTCTTTCATGTGGTGAAATGTTGCCTTTTTTCAAGAGCTGCCAGTTACTGTCTAGGTACTAGATAGTGTATATGAACCTTTTTAACACCTAGTTTTCTCTCTAATTTAGGGTGTACTCACACTAGGCGATTTGTACAGTACCCGAGCACGTTTGACCCTCAAAGTGCAGTTTGTTTGACTAGTATGATCGCTCCGTACCGTGCCTGGGCACAGTGCACTGAACCGTGCCCAGGCCTGCTTGAAGAAGTGGGCTCGGGCATGGTTCACTTGGACTCAGGCACAATACGCACCTAGTGTGATCATTAACTGGACTGAGCACAGAACTAGAAACATGACGTCATTGATGCGACTGTTCCATTTAAAACATGGCGGCAAAGGGATCACTTTGGTCTACGTCAGGGGTGCAGTGTTTACTGGAAATCTGGGCAGACGAGAGTATACAACTTGGATACAATACACAAGAACTCCGAGATATTTGGTAAAATAGCACCATTGATGATGCTGTCGACAATATAATCAGCCTTAAACCAAACAGCGAACCTATAGTTTTGGAGTCGCATTCAGGAACACCATCTGCACCATCTGACAACGTTACGGAGGACACTGGCCTGCTTAGCCCACTGAGCATTGAGCATCTTTGCCTGTGATTATTAAGATGAGCAAATATTTATATTTGTGTTTACAATGTTTATTTTGCTTTTATTTTGACAGTCACATCACTCACTTCAGATCAGTTATACACTGGTGATGAGACACACGAGACCTCTTATGGTAGTACACCTGATAGAACACCCTCAGAACAGGGCAGGAAGAGGAAGATGAAGACAGATGTAAGTGTCATGATGGCGGCCTTTATGGACATGCAAAAGAAACAGCATGATGAATTCACACAAGAGGAGCAGCTGCATCACCAGCAAGAGAAGGAGATGCTCGGCAACAGGTACAGAGGGAGGAACGCCAAGAATCAAACAGGATGTTCCAGCAAATGATGAACAGACTGTTTGATGCCATGATGCCTTCATTCCAGCAGCACACAGCCTCACATTCACAACATTCACCACTTCCTCCTCTGCACTATTCCTACCCTGGCCATGAGGAGACACCACCAGCCTACATTGATTAGCCTGTTCAGTCAACACAGGTCTATCATAAACTTTAAGCTATAGGCCTAGTTCTTTGTTTGCATACAGTCAATACTGTGTAATTGGTTTATATTTACAAGTATTACTGTAATTACAATGCTGCTTTTGTTCTGTATTGTAAGCCTGTTATACCTGCTGTTTTATTTCAGTGCCTTAAATAGTTGTGGGGCCTAACATATTTCCAATAGGTCTGTATAAACACTAGGTTGTTAATTCTTTTTACATATTTTGAAGAAAGTTCATTATAATGCACTTTATTCTATGTTCAGAAGTAATGCTACCACAATATACGTAACATCTGCATACTACATACTTACATACATACTATTATCATAAGTAATGCTACCATTACTTGTTTTTTTTTTTACACACAGAATTGTTTTCCCAGTAGTGCCTTGACACAGTTACACTTATGTGGCCTATACATTTGAACACATGTATTTGAACAAATACATTTTTATTTTTATGTGTTTGTGTTACCACTTCAGTGTTTGTGTTCTGTGAAGTACTGACTTTTGACCGTTGGAGGTACTTCAAGTACCACTTTTGGCCATCAGCCAATGTTTTGTCTGTTATAAACCAATAAGGTCCAAACTGTTCTTGGAATGAACAATATAAATTTATTGCCAGCATCAGCCAAAAATTTAAAGTTCATGTTATCAAAAAAAAAAAAATGCAATACTATGAACAATATGAATTTATTGCCATCATCTGCCAAAAATATCTCTACAGATTTGAGAAATACGAACACAAGGCATCTCTTGAGGCATTTGGCATGGTGTTTGCACTAAGAGGATTCCATTCACAGGTCTCATTTTCTTCATAAACATCAACAGCAGCAATATTATCATATTCCTCACCATTAACTTCACAAAAATTGAAGCGCGCAACAGGCTGCGATGATAGTGTTGATGTTGTCGATGGCAAACTCTTCATTAGGCACTGCCATCCATTAAGATGGCCAAATGCCCTCTGAACTGTCATCCATGCCTTGCTGAGCCAGTTGTTAAAGGTGAACTGTGCAGGGGTTGTTTGGCTGTTGGTTTTCAGGGTATGGTTTCATCAACCATGGCAGTAGTGGATATGCTGCATCCCCCAACATCACCACTGGCACATCTACTCCTGCAAACCTCTCTGTGATATTAGGGAACAGTGCACCACTCTGACCCCTCCCATACAAGGATGAATTGCTGAAAACTCTGGCATCACGGACTTTGCTCGGCCAACCCACACTGATGTCCCAGAACCGAAGTCGATGTTCAACCACACCTTGCAGCCTGACAGAATAGAAACCTTTATGGTTGTAGTAGTCTGCAGGGCTGTCAGGTGATGCTAAAATCCCAATAATGAGTCCCATGAATTATGACCTTGATTTCGTGTTCCGAAGGGTGTTCTGATTTAGAGGGGAAGCAAATTGTTCACAATTACAGAGGCAACATGATTGGCAGTAGTGACTGCAGCAGACTGGCCAATCCCAAATAAATGGGAGATGGTTCTGAACTCCACATTATCTCCAGATGCATATCGCCACATGCTGCTCCACAGGAACTGGTCTCCTGAATGTGGTTGTCATTCTTTGAAAGTGTGGCCGTAGGATGTTGCGTAACTGCAAGAATGTGGTCTTTCTCATTCTAAAATTTATCTTCCATTCACAATCTGTCCAGCTGGTGACAACATGCTCCCACCACACACCACATCTCTGCCGAAAACAGAAGTAATGTTAATTGTAAGTTAATTGTTGCATAGACTATTACCTTACAGCACTTTGAAGTATACAGTATACTGTTTATGTTGTAAGTAACAGTTTCAGTCATTATGCTAAGGGACAGACCAATATTTTGTGTCAGATTACAGTAGCCTAATCACAATAACGTTAGCTAATGTTAACCAGTAAAGACTACTACTTGTGTATGCGCTACTGTCATCATTACAACAATAAACATCTTCTATTACTACTTGGATAGTATACTTTTCAATTCATTTGAGAATATCTGGGTTCATAATGGGTTTCTCACCTTACTGATGAACGGGAATTGTGGTCGGCAAGTAAAGCTGCAAATTCCTCCCAGCATGATTAAGTGAAAAACTCTGAGCTGCATACGTGATAAATCTATTAGGCATGTGAGAGAGCTGTGTGGCACCGCGCCCCAAACGATTCCAAATAAGCCACAAAGCAAGTCATTTACAATGATGGACATTGTGCTGTGCAAGAGCGCTTTTCTTCTTGTTTTCTTCAAAACAAAATGTCGCATCGTAATGATGTAAGCGTGCTCAGGCCTGGAACGTTAAGTGCAATGTGAGTACAGGCCAACGGGGGAGTGGGGAGGGGGGACAATCGTGCTTGGGCACGGTACAAGGCAACCACGCCTAGTGTGAGTACGCCCTTAGTCTTGGCCTATTCCCACCCAACAGTTAGGTTTCCCCTATCATAGGACAGCTACCAATCCAGGAGGGTGAAGGTAATCACTCTCCAAGACATGTGAAGACAGTCAACTGCATCTTTTTGAACTGCTGTGCATGCTGCATCACGGAGCAGTGTACCACACTCAGAGGAAAGTACTATCCACCTCCTTCTGCATGAGCTCACAGATGACCTTGATTGGCTAGTGTCATTGTGATTGATAGGGGAGAGATCATGCCACCCCTCCCACCCTCAGAGCATGGCCAGTTTTGCTCTCTTGGACTCCAAGATTCAAACTCGCAATCTTACAGACAATAGGGTAAACTGTTTTCCATCAAACCACTTGGGATCTTTTATACGAACCTTTAGTGTTCACAAACATATATAGACATGATGTTTAATAGAACTACCTTGTATTAAAACCACAACCAATTCAGTGTAGCTAAAAAGCCAACACTTCACCATAGCTGTGTATCTGTGTAGCTATGTGTCTGATCTGCAAGGCTTTCTTTCAGAGCAGTGAACAGCTCTAGTACCTGATCTGCAAGGGTTTCCTGCCAGGATTTTGTTTGAGACATTGAAAGATCTAGCAGCTAATCTGCACTCTATTCACCCACTTCTACTGAATGCTGCCTCAAATTCAGTATTTCACAATCAGGCTTCTGTAGTGATAGTGATGACCTGTTGGTCAGGGTTCAAAGTGCAGCTTTTAACAGTTAACTATCAGGTTCAGCAGCAAGAGCAGACTGTCATGATTAATGTATGTGTTGATATCCGCAGAACAATATAAGGATATAAAATATCCTGATATGCAACAAATCAAACCAACACTGTCCAATCCATCATTGTGTCAGTGTACTTATAACTGTGAAGTATAATGGTACTGTATCTGTTATCAGCATACTATACCCTATATCTCTGTTTATCAGTGCACTGTATAACTGGACTGTATATCTGTACTTTATCAGCGTACTATACTCTATATCTCTGTTTATCAGTGTACTGTATATCTGTACTTTATCAGTGTACTGTATAACTGGACTGTATATCCATACTTTATCAGTGTACTATACTCTATATCTCTGTTCATCAGTGTACTGTATATCTGTCCTATATCAGTGTACTATACTCTATATCTCTGTTTATCAGTGTACTGTATAACTGGACTGTATATCTGTACTTTATCAGCATACTATACTCTATATCTCTGTTCATCAGTGTACTGTATATCTGTACTTTATCAGTGTACTGTATAACTGGACTGTATATCCATACTTTATCAGTGTACTA
>CM075021.1:784984-809942 GCA_037576675.1 Pangasius sanitwongsei | reverse complement strand
CTTTTTGATATTCTGTCTCTCCATGTTAGAATACATCTACCATTAAAAGTATAGAATGATCATGTCTTTATTAGTGGTCAAACCAACAAAATCAGCAAGGGATCAAATACTTTTTACTCTCACTGTATATATATATAGGTGGCAGGTCTTGTGGGGTGTTCCCGGTATGCAGTGGTTAGTACCTACCAAAAGTGGTCCAAGGAAGGACAACCGATCGGTCACAAGTACAAATTATTTTTAATATTATAAATATTTTTATAAAAAATAATGCTACTGTGTAGAACTTCTCCCTACTACTTATCTTACTCATGTGTCAAGACAAAAATGTCATGCAGACAAACTGTACAAATAATATACCACTAAGTAAATAGAATGAAGCACTACAGTCCAATATTAAACTGCATATAAAGCTTTTCAGTAATTACAACTACAGTATTTTTGTAATAATATACCTGCTACATCACAAAGCACAGGAAACCAGTGGCTATTGTTGGGTGGCATGTCAATTTGAATGCACTTCACATGAAACCACCACTCACATCTTTTAAACTCTAACGGAAAATAGAAACCATGCATTTGAGATTACTGATCACATTTGTTTTTGCCTTGGTTTTAAGAGAGGTGTAGTACTTTCCAGAAATGGTGCATAATATTGTGCACAACTTGTTTTGGAACAATAATGTTGACCATTCAGAAGCTATTGAATTGTTTCTATAAAAGTTTGTTAAAAATACATGAAAGATTAACTTGCCAAAGTAAAGAGTGTAGTACATTGTAGAGAAGGTGCATAATATTGGACAAGTTGGTTCAGATCAATACATCCAACCGTTTAGAAGCCATGGAATTTTATTCCAAATAAAAATTCATTAAAAATGGGTAAAAAGATAAACTTGCCAAAGTAAAGAGTGTAATGTATTTGAAAGAAGGTGCATAACTTTTTCTTTTGGACCAGTAAATTCAACCATTTAGAAAATAAAACACTTCATTAAAATTTAGTAACAGTTAAGTACACCAAAGAAATGAGTGCAGTACATTCTTAAGAAGGCACACTTGTTTTGAAACAATAGTCTTTATCATGTAAAAGCTTCTACTTTTCTTTTCCAAATAGAAATTCATTTAAAAATCCATCTATGACAACCTAATACTGGGGAGCCATTTATTTGTTTACATTCTCTGCAAAAAATCAGTTTCTGTACTTTATCTCTTCTATAAATCAGAGTAACAATTTTGCAATAGATGCACATATAATATATACAAATTACTCATTTTTTAAAAATTAGGTTCAAAACAAAAAACAAACAAACATGTATAAATGTACATATATTTTAATGGCATTGTGATATACCTACACTCACTGAACACTTTATTAGGAACACTATACTAATACTGGTTAGGACCTCCCTTTGCTCTCAAAACAGCCTCAATTCTTCATGGCATGGATTTCACAAGATGTTGGAAACATTCCTGTGAGATTCTGGTCCACATTGACATGATTGCATCACACAATTCCTGCAGATTTTTCAGATGCGAATCTCCTGTTCTACTACGTCCCAAAGGTGTTCTACTGGATTCAGATCCAGTGATTGGGAAGGCCACTGAAGAACACTGAACTCATTGTCATGTTCATGAAACCAGTTTGAGACGACTCCTGCTTTGTGACATGGTGCATTATCATGCTTGAAGTAGCCATTAGAAGATGGTAAATTGTGGCCATGAAAGGATGCACGTGGTCAGAAAACATTCCCCACACCATTACACCACCTCCACCAGCCTGGACTGTGGACACAAGGCAGGTTGGGTCCATGGATTCATGCTGCTGGTGTCAAATTCTGACCCTATCATCTGTGAGCCTCAGCAGAAATCGAGATTTATCAGACCAAGATACATTTTTTCCGGTCTTCAACTGTCCAGTTTTGGTGAGCCAGTATCCACTGCAGCCTCAGCTTTCTGTTCTTGGCTGACAGAAGTGGAACCTGACGTGGTCTTCTGCTGTTGTAGCCCATCTGCCTCAAGGTTCTATGCGTTGTGCATTTTGAGATGCTTTTCTGCTCACCACAAGTGTACTGAGTTAGTGTAGCTTTTTTCTCAGCTCAAACCAGTCTGGCCATTCTCTGTTGACCTCTCTCATCAACAAGGCGTTCCTGTCAGCAGAACTGCTGCTCACTGGATGTTTGTTCTTTATTGCACCATTCTGTGTAAACTCTAGACACTGTTGTGTGTGAAATGTTGTGATGTGTTCCCAGGAGATCACGAGTTATTGAAATACTCAAACCAGCCCATCTTGCACCAACAATCATGCCGCAGTCAAAATCACCAAGATCACAATTTTTCCTCATTTTGATGGTTGATGTAAACATTGCCCGAAGTTCTTGACCTGCATCTGCATGATTTTCGGCACTGCTGCCACATGATTGGCTGATTAGATAATTGCATAAATGAGTAGGTGTACAGGTGTTCCTAATAAAGTGCTCAGTGAGTGAATAATTGAATGCATTAGTGTATTATTCATTACATTGTCTACCTTAAACGAAACCCGTAATTTGTAGACGGTCCTTTAGCTCTCCTCGCTATTACGGATCTCCACAGAAATCACCGTATCCTCGGCATCAATTACCAGAAAGTAGCCTACTAGTTTGTAGCTGATTGTCTTGCATGTGAATAACAATAATTTCGTGCTTAAATATTTTTGAGTTTACCGTTGGAAAGCTGTTGAACACAGAAAGTTGAATGTGCGAATGTGAAAGCAGTTTACTCAAACCTTGACTCGGACTCCTCAAACCACTGCGGTTAAGCAGCTGCTCTTCCTGAAACCACGGTTAATCTGGCGGCACGTCCATTTTCAGGGGCGCGGCTTTTAGACGCTTAGCGGTAATAGCGCCGAAAGCGGAAGGCGAGCTCAAACCAAATAAAATATATTTTACTAAAACATTTAAAAACTATATTGTTATTATTATTATTGTTATTATTGTTATTGTTAATAATAATAATAATAATAATAATACAGTAAATTTTATTCATTTTTATTCCGAGCATAGAGTAGCTCAGTGTGAACTAAACTGCATGGAGCTGATAGTTTACTAATTTAAAATGTTCATTTTATAAAGCATCAATAATAATAATAATAATAATAATAATAATAATAATAATAAACAGCTGGTTTAATTACACTGACAGATCATGTGACTGAAGAATTACTTTATAATGCTAAATAGTAAAGTGAATTATTTCTGCTGTGAGTACAGAGGAGCTCAGACCTGATCTGAGTGGGTCTGAGATTTGAAATGTTTATTTTATTTCAGCAGTAAAATATTAATATTTTGGTGTCAGAGACTTCCTCTGTGAAATAAACCAGCTACACTTTTTAAACATGTATTTATGGTTAGATTTATATAATAATAATAATAATAATAATAATAATAATAATATAGTTTTTAAACGTTTTATTACAATTTATTTTATTTGGTTTAATGCTTTATAGCGTCTCTTTAAACTTGATTTTCCCATTTTTAAATGTAAAAGATTATAAAAACCTTTAACCTGTATACTCATAAATACTGTGAATTATTGTGTGTTCGTTTTGTTATTTATTTAAAAATATCGTTTTTAATAAACGTTCAGTTGCTATGGTTGTGTAGGCGCTCGCCTTCCGCTTTCGGCGCTATTACTGCTACGCCTCTAAAAGCCGCGTCCCTAAAATCGACGTGCCGCTAGATTAACTGTGGTTTCTGGAAGAGCAGCTGCTTAACCGCAGTCTCAAACCTTACCTGTTAACAAGACTACCTCACACAGAGCTGCATTTCATTCAACAGACACCTCACTTGGCCAAAAATAAACCTCATCAGAAAGCCCCTCACTGCGCTTTGCTGCCATTTTGCGGCGTCAAACTGTTCGAGTGCGCGTTCGCTCGTCACTGCGTGACCCCCTTCGGTACCCGTAGATGTTCGCTAAAGTCAGACGTGTACGTAGTGTGGATTGTTTTCGAACAGGAAGTGTTTTGAACAGCAGCGATGTTATGGATGTTCAGCGATTTTAACCGGGTTTAATTCTGATTCTCTAAGTTATAAATGTCACTAATGTCTTCAAGGAAGTATGTCGAAAGAGTTGTTGTTGGACGTCGAGGATCCATCGAGTCTACAAACTTCTTCAGCGATGAATAACGACACAGCGAACATGTCCATCGATCAGGACGGAGAGTGGGGTAAACACACTGCACCTCCTCACACCTCCAAACATCTCCTCACACCTCTTCACACCTCCAAACATCTCCTCACACCTCCAAGCATCTCCTCACACCTCTTCACACCTCCAAATATCTCCTCACACCTCCAAACATCTCCTCACACCTCCAAGCATCTCCTCACACCTCTTCACACCTTTAAATATCTCCTCACACCTCCAAGCATCTCCTCACACCTCCAAGCATCTCCTCACACCTCCAAACGTCTCCTCACATCTCCTCACACATCTCTTCACACCTCCAAGCATCTCCTCACACCTCCAAACATCTCCTCACATCTCCTCACACATCTTCACACCTCCAAACATCTCCTCACATCTCCAAACATCTCTTCACACCTCCAAACATCTCCTCACAGCTGTGCTTTTTCCCAGATTTTTTTTTTTTATAAAAGTAATGATCCATCCTGGAATTTCCTTCACGTTAGGTGACGTTTCTGCAGCGTTATTTCCACAGTTGTTCGAGTGAACACACCTCAGACATGTTTTGGTTGTGCAGGAAAAAGTGTGGAATCTTTTCGGACACATAAATGTTGTTTGTAAAGGGCTGGATGGAGATCCCGCTGATATCCTCTGGGTAAAGCAGCCTCTCTAATGCACATCACCCATTTCAGGTTTTCCCCTTTTCATGATAACACACATGTGAAAATGTCTTTAAAAACTGAACATTCGGCAGCCTGGAACGCTGTTTCATACCACACCGCTGTTAAATTCTCCAATCTGATTGGTTCTTTTCTAGAACAGCAGCTCTGGCAGTAATGCAGCTGTAATCCACATGACAGGTTTATATCAATGTTCTCCTTCTAATACTTTACAGTTTCTATAGCAACAGCTCATTCACAGGGACTTGTATGTCACCACTCTACATAATCGGAGGCTAATAATAGACAAATTAATATGTGTGTTATTCAAATAAAAAAAAGCATATGATCACTGAAGCTTTCTGAAAGTAGACATTTATGGGTTTAACATTTATGGATGGAATGTCCCATGATTATAACTTACAGTCCCCTCCGAAAGTATTGGCACAGCAAGGCGAATTATTTTGTTTATGCTTTATGCTAAAGACATTTGGGTTTGAGATCAAAAGATGAATATGAGACAGTAGATCAAATTTCACCTTTCATTTCCTGATATTTACATCTAGATGTGTTAAACAACTTAGAAGATGGCACCTTTTGTTTGAACCCGCTCATCTGTTCAAGTGATCAAAAATATTGGAACATGTGACTGGCAGGTGTTTTTGTTGTCCAGGTGTGTGCCCTGTTAGATTGAATATTTAAACAATTAATAGCTCTGAATGTTTACTCTTGGTAGACATTCCCCGGGTTCCACCTGTGAAGACTACATTTGTCGTTAAAAAGGATAAACCAGCATGAAGACCAGAGAGCTGTCTATAGGAGAAAAGCAAGCCATTTTGAAGCTGAGAAAAGAGAGAAAATCTATAAGAGCCATTACAAAAGCATTGGGCATAACCAATACAACAATTTGGAATGTCTTGAAAAAGAAAGAAAACAACTGTTGATGACAGAATCATTGTGAGAGCTGTAAAGAAAAAATAAAAACAACAGTCAGTGACATCACCAACAACCACCACAGGGCAGGAGTGAAAGAATCACAATCCACCTTTCGAAGAAGACTTAGAGAGCAGAAATATAGAGGCCATGCCACAAGATGCAAACCACTCAACAGAAGGAAGAATCAGAAGGTCTGATTGAAATTCACAAAGAAATACAGAGATGAGCCACAAAAGTTCTGGAAGAGATGGGTGTCTGCCAAAGTGTGGAGAAAGAAAGGATCTGCCAAGCTCATCAGTCACGCATGGTGGAGGTAGTGTCATGGCTTGGGCTTGCATGGCTGCTTCTGGATCAGACTCACTAATCTTTACTGATGATGGAACTCATGATGGTAGCAGCAGAATGAATTCAGAAGTCTACAGGAACATTCTGTCTGCCAATTTACAGAGAAATGCATCCAATCTAATTGGGAGGAACTTCATCATGCAGCAAGGTAATGACCCAAAACACACTGCCAGCACAACAAAGGACTTCATCAGGGCAAAAAGTGGAAGGTTTTAGACTGGCCAAGTCAATCACCAGACCTTAATCCAAATGAGCAGCATTTCACCTCCTGAAGAGGAGACTGAAGGGAGAAACCCCTCAAAACAAACAACAACTAAAAGGAGCTGCGCTACAAGCCTGGAAACGCAACACAAAAGAAGAAAGCAACAGTTTGGTGACGTCAGTGGGTCACCGGCTTGATGCAGTTATTGCAAGTAACAGATATGCAACTAAATATTAAGTGTTATTTACTTTAATTCTTCAAGACTGTCTGTTCCAATATGTTTGCCCACCGAAAAATTGTAGTCTTCCACAAAGGGTGCCATGTTTTAAGTTGTTTAACACATCTAAATGTAAATATCAGGAAATGAAATCTAAAATTCTGATCTATCCTTTCATATTCATTTTTGGATCTCAAACCCAAATGTCTTCAATGTATAACAAAAAAAAAAAAAAAAAAAAGAATTGGCCTTGCTGTTCCAGTACTTTTGGAGGGATTATAGGTTATAACAGACATAACCAGTCATTCCTTCTGGTGTATGGCTGTTATATAATATAAGTGATCACAGGAACTAATGCTGTTAAACCGATGGTTAGGATGGGTAAATTAGGACAACATTAAATGTAACTTTGAGTTTAAAAAGGTATGATGTTATCTTTTAATAAATAAAAATTGTGAGCATTGGCAAATTGCTGTGTTATAAGAGGAATTTCGTTAAAAATAAAAAATAATTAACTTCAGGATGATAACCATCAGCACACCATGTCACTTTATGTGAAATATAACTGTACTTACGTTCAAAATACTTAATTGCTTTGGAGAGATATTTGCATATTATGGAACAAGTACAGTTCACTGTGTATAGGTTCTGAATCTGGTAAGCATTTAAATCTGTTTTTTTTTAACCACTCCCCTCATCATCATCATCATCATCATCATCATCTCATTGTCCTTTTGTCCTGTAGATATCAGCTTGTTTGATGAGTTAGACGGCCTGGGAGATGCTGAGGAGCTGCTGCAGGCTCTCGAGAATGCTGGCTATGTAAGTCCAAAGATGAGCTACACACACACACACACACACACACACACACACATATATATATTTCTCTATTTCTTTATTGCAAGAATTTCTACTTCCTTCATGAATAACCCGGTTTTGTGATGACCAGTTGTAAAAGAATAAGTCACAGCAGGACAGCACACAATCTTTAGGTATTTAGATATAGTATCTAAAGATATTTGAATGTGAGTGAAGTGATGGTCACCTAAATGAGGTGCCTCTAACTTGTCATGTCTACTTCATTCAAAATAAGCCGTGTTCAGTACTATAACTACAACTTTCACATTTACAGACATTATGAGCTAAAGCTGTGAATACACCAGTAAAATTAAATCAGAGCAGGCTACAGTAGGCCAGTGCGAAATCTCTCTTCTTTTGGCCGATTTTCTCAGTTCTTCACCTGGCTAGCAACAGCATGAACAGGATTAAACCTTCATTTCTAAACATGTTCATTTCATTTATATTTGAACAGAAAGTGGGTAAATTAAGTTTATCATTTAGGCCTGTTATGATGTAGAAGCTTCGTTAAACTGACTACACTAAATTTCTTGTAGGTGTGTGTGTGTGTGTAAATGGCACTGTTACTGACGATGAATGAGTGAAACCTATTACTAAAATGCATAAATGCATTAATGGACAATAAACAAAGTACTAGGGCAAAAACTAAATGAGGAATGCACAATTCTGTACTAATGCGCTGACACCTGGCGTTTATGACACATTTGATTATATCAAGAAACGAACATTGATATTGATAAATATTACTGTGGATTCGCGTAATGTACAATTAATGATCTAACACACTTGGAATTATGTTTGATTACGTGATAATTATGATAGACTTATCTAAATCACAAATCCTGTTAAATACATATAAATAATTCACGAGAAACTGACTTATTATAGACTGCGTGGATCCTAAAGTCGGAGATGCTCGAGGCTGCAGCTCCCCAGTCTGTGGTCTAAACTGGTTTAACAGCGCATTTGAGGAGGCTTTTTCTGTTAAACTGGTACGGCCATCTCTGAATAGAGGAGGTGCTCTCTGACTCCACCTACCATCTAATTAATACATCTCGCACCTCCAGACCCCATTTAATCTTTAATATAGTTATAATTTTCTTTAAGTTTAATGTAAGGTCACACACACGATTGTAATGAGTGCTTTAATTTCTTCTATGCCATTTTTATGATCTAAGCAGAACGGTAATGTAATGATGCCTTTTACCAAGTAAACATGTAGATAACATTTCTGTTTTTCCTTTCAGACTGTAGAAACATTGCAAAAAAGAAGCTTTTGTACTTCTGAAGCAGACAAATGGGTTATAAGACAATAAATTATAACAATAAACTCTATAATGTACTGTAACGTGATTGTAATAATAAATAAAAGTAATGAACTCTTCTGTACTACTGTAATAAGTCATTTGCAGTAATATTCTAGTGAAATGTTATGGAACTCTATGGTGTGCTTTACTTTCGGTATGGCCATTTCCTTCTTAGCACTGCCAGCCTTATTAGCTATCACTCACTGTGCTCTGTGAACTAAAACACTCACGTCTCTGCCTCCATACTGGGTCGGGTTCAGCCATGTCGACCCTGCCGTCTAGTTGACCAGCAGTCGTGTAAATGTGTGCTGCTGGCGTGATTTTCCCTCACTCTTCACTGTGTACTACTGAACCTGCTAACTCAACTAACTCGTAAAACTGGGGCAGCTCCACTGTTATTACACTATTACTGTGTTGCACAACAAAATAAAAATAGCCTTTGAGTGAGAAAAAAATCATGCAAATATGATGCAGAATGAACTTTGTGTTTCTATGGAAACATATGATTATGGAATTTAACACTTAAAGATCGCTTCAAAATTTTGACTAGTGTAAATAATTGCAAATGATATGATTATACAATAAATTATAAATTGTCCTACTGTACTGCAGGCAAGCACTTGCATTGTCTCCGGCTCTTTTTCTGTCTGCCTCTGAAATCGCTTTCGTTTAACATGCTTTATCGGCTTCTTATTAACAGACCCCAGCTCAAAGGCGTTTCTGAGTTTGAGCGTCGAATCTGATTTAAATTTCTTGCTCTTGAGTTTTGCTTGTTGGTGTTATTGATGTTCATCCTGCACATGAGAGCATGATTTAATCTTTGAAAGCAGCATGGGTTTTTTTTTTCTCCTGGATGCTAAGAAGAGCTGCTGTTCTGCATGTTTTCGCAGATGGGGAGTGCTGCTGATCTGAACTTAGATATCGAGCTCCCTGTCTGGAGCTCTGACGGGTGGGGAGAAACCAGCAGCATGTGTACAGGTAGATGTTCTACTCTATGATTTTATGATGTTTTACTCCAGCTGCAGAGTTGGGAATCACTATACATCCAACAAGTTTTTTTTTTTAGGCTTCAAAATTATATTGTGACTCTACATTTTTATTTATTTATTTCCACTCAGTGGTGTTATCATGAATTGTCATTTATTTGTTTTAACCTGCAGATGGAGACATTTCAGCAGACTCCCTCTCTCCGACCCACACACTCAATTCTGTCCCTTCACCCACATCAACGGAAGCCCATTCGCCCTACTCTCTACTTGTAAGCAAACTCATTGGGTGTGTGTATATTTGGGGATAATGTGTGGGAAGCCTAGATTTACAATGGGCATGCTCAAAGAAGATTTTTTTTTTTTTTTTTTTTTTTTTTACATCTGCATGTTTTCAGCCTGAGATTGTTCTAAGCCAGTCGGTGTTGTTCAGTGTGTCCCTTTGCACTTTTTTTTGTTTTGGAAATTTTTTTGTCATGACCTGTTTGTGTTTGTAGGCATTCCCTTAGTTGTAGTCTTTAAAAAGTTTCACCACTCCTATCCTGTCATCCTGCACCACTGAGATTTATTTTAAAGGGTGTGGGCATAATTAAACTATTATGTGGGTGTAATTAACTATTAATCTCCGTTTACTAACCATTACACATTTCTACAGAGAGTTTTGTCTGCGGCTTACAAATCCAGCCCAAACATGTATTGTTTAATCAGGGTTAGAGGCTTGCAGATATATTCTAAGGAGTGTCCAGAATGATCAGAATGTGGCAGGTTTTTATTTAGACCAAACAGGAGCAGAACCTGATAAACCTCTTCAGCCATTTTGAGACCGTGTTAGATTGTTTAGACATGTGGAATAATGTATAACTGCTTAGTGGGAATTTACAAACCTGCAGGCCTTTACTTGAAAACCAGTTGCTACTGTTGTTGTGCAACGTGCTGTGCATAATTATGCTTCAGAAACATTGTTGAATACCTTGAATTATGTGCAGGTCTGATTAATACCTTAAGACTCCTTAAGATTCATCATTAAACCTTAAGAGGCGTTAGTAGCACTAACAATGATGTAGCACTGAAATAATGTTTGTCCTTATAGGCTGCAAAATGTTTTAAAATGCAAGTGTGTTTAATAGTTACAGTCACAGTATTAGGTAGGCACTATAGCAGGTGGATGTTGCTTATAAGGTACTGTACACTGCCAGTAACTCAAATTTGATTGGTCAGAAGGTATTTTCTATAACAGCAGCTCTGACAGTACTTCCAGCTATAATTCAGATCACGCACCTGTTCTAATTGTTTCTATCGTATCAGCTTATTAACAGGATTTTTTATGGAGGACTAATTATGCTATTATTATTATAACTAATAATAATATTAATAAACAGAAATCCTGTACATATTTAACACAGAAACATATAATCATTGGTACAGTGATGTTTTCTGTAAGAAGACGTTTATATAACATTTTGGACAGACTCTTGGCAGTCAGCGCTTTGTAACAGTCAGAGGTAAAGCTGTTAAGGTTTTTCAGGTTAAGAAAGTCTTCAGGACAGAACACATTGAGGAATCTTAGTAACAAGCTACATTGTTATGCCTCCACCACTGATATTTTCTGTCTGTCCATCCCTCTGTCTGTCCATCCATCTGTCCATCCCTCTGTCTGTCCATCCATCTGTTCGTCCGCTGATGTCTTAAGAACAAGTGGTGGAATGTTTGCAAGATTTATGTGGAATTAATATTATAACCAGCACATGAACTGATTAGATTCAATTTTGGAATTTATCCAAATAGGATCAAGGTCACAGTAAGGTCAAATGTCTAAACTAGATTTTTTTTTTTCCTCAGCTTCTTTCTTGTTATATATTTAGGGGTATTTCTGACATACAAATTAGTAACACGAAGCACTAGATGTGGTGGAGGCTTCCCGTATGCATCGAGTTCGACTTGTTTTATCTTCTTCTTGAATGAGGGAATGACTGTTCATAGCTGCCGTAATGTAGCTGCCATAACTTTGCTGTTCCACAACAATAAACAGCAAATTTTTTTTTTTATTTTAATAAATAAAAAGTTGCATTCGGTGGCAAAAAAAACACTTCAGGATGTGCTGTTATAGGAAAATAATCAACTTTGTGGCAGTAACAGTAACAGCATGCCCTGTCTTGTTTATTTTCTGCCTAGTCCATCATTGCAAAGGAAATACCGGTGACCAGATAGTGCACTATTTTTTTCCACAGCAATGACACTGATGTGGCAATGGCCTCATGGTGGGTGTGTAACTAATGTGACGGTATCACGTAACACAGCATTGCTGGGATCTTTGAGCACCTCACTGTCACTGCTGAGCTGAGAATCAGTACTCCAACCAAGCTAACGGCAGTCCTGTGGTCAGAAACTGACACCGTGAAAATAGTGAGCTGTAGTTTCTAGCTGTACACCTAAAAGGTGTAGCCAGTAATTGTACACAGACTGGGAAAAGGGCAGCAGTGCTGCTAGACCTGATACACTTGTGTAAAATGTGCATAACAACAGAACTGTATACCTGGAAATTGCAGCTATATGGTTAGTATAACTGACCAAAGTGCCAAAAAGTGTACGTCATTGAGGAAACACATAGTTATCAAGTTTGAGAAATAATGAAGATTGACCTTTCACAGCTGTCTTGAGAATAAGTATTGACCTGTCCAGATGGTCTGTGTGTATGTGTGTGTGTGTGTGTGTGTGTGTGAGAGAGAGTGTGAGAGAGAGAGAGAGAGCATGCAAGTGAAAAACACAGCACAAGAGGCTAAAATCTGGATGCTCACTTCCACACTTTCTCATAGTTATGCCATCTAATTAAGATGCCTGTGTGTTAACGAAAGTCTCAGTCACCCCTCAGGTCGCAATGCTCATTAGTCTCATCGTGAGAGGTGATGACAACCCGCTGACAGCTCAGAGTACTTTATCATACCAAGCAGCCAGTGTATCACTAATGAACCTCATTGAGGACATAGAGAGCACTCTTCCTTTCATCCTGCCAGTCACACACTACTACACAAACACATTAGAAAAAGCGTGCTTGCCCTTAGGGCTTCAATTGTCAGCATGCATTTTATGCAAAATATACCAGACTGATAAAATATCATTTTAAATGATATCAAAGCTCAAGGTTTCTCAAATATCAAGTTGTCATTTGCACATAACATTAAGCAGTGCATTTCTAGTAGTGACATTTGTATGAGAAATCTTTTTACATTCTTTCAACCAGAATTTATGAAACGTCACGCTTTTTCTTGTTTCTGATGAGTTGGCTTTATTCTTACATTGCACAAATGATTAGGCTGTGTTTTCTAGAAGAAGGATATACTGTGTTTAAACAGTATTAAGGTGAAGTTTATTGTGATCTCTCTTGTCTTTGCCATTTTGTGAATTTTACTTTGAATGAGATCAAGGTCTGTTTCCCGAAGAAAGGGAATTGGTTGAGAGTGACCAATCATAGCTGTGGGAAAATAGTTATAGTCATTTTATTCCCAAGACCGGACTCGAGTCATAAAGCTGTAGCAGCTGCATAAGGAACATCTTGCTCCTGCATGTCATATGTAACAGAACTGCATATTTCTGTTTAACACAGAAAACTGCTGCTGCACGGACTCTGAATGAAAGTGCAACAGAACCATCACATTGTACGTCATGAGTTATAAGACATTAGTTGTTTGTAATCAGTTGTGGGAAAAGTATCATTTAATTTGATCATGATGGAGGCATTTAGCTCCTCATCTGTGTAATTTTGAGCTTTCATTCCAGATGTTCCTCTGTGGCCCAGTGAAACTCATAACCCAGTGACACACAACTGGATCTACAGTTGGGGTCATAAGTTTACATACACCTTGCAGTGGCTATATGATGTTGAGATCCATCTTTTCACACTGAGGACAACTGAGGGACTCGAACACAACTATTACAAAAGGTACAAACATTCACTGATGCTCAAGAAGGAAACATGATACATGAAGAGCCAGGGGGGTGTAAACTTTTGATCAGTGTAAATTGTTATTATTTTGTTTAAAGGTCTTACATAAGATATCAACATGTTTCCTGGAAGACAAAATAATAACAGTTTACAGCATCCAGTCATCCTGTTCAAAAGTTTACACCCCCCTGGCTCTTCATGTATCGTGTTGCCTTCTTGAGCATCAGTGAATGTTTGTACCTTTTGTAATAGTTGTGTTTGAGTCCCTCAGTTGTCCTCAGTGTGAAAAGATGGATCTCAACATCATATAGCCGCTGTTAGAAAGGGGTCAAATATGCAGAAGATGCTGGAAAAGCAAATATTGTGCAGGACCTGGAGGATTTTTCTGAAGAACAGTGGACAGTTTAACTGCTCAGGACAAACAAGGGCCTCATGAACAACTATCACAAAACATAAAAACAGTCGCTGATCGTCCAGGTAACAACACAGTGTTAAGAATCAAGTGTATGTAAACTTATGAACTGGTTCATTTGTGTTAATTCATTTTTAATGCGTCTTGTGGACTATATGTAAACATCTGTTATGTGAAATAGCTTATTCAGGGCAGAACTAAATAAAAAAACAAAATGCAATATTTATGATTCCTCTTATTTATTTTTTTTTATTATTAAATTTTGCAGATTCTGCAAGGCGTATGTAAACTTACGACCCCAATTGTATTTGCTAGTCCAGTTTAGTTAAATTGCCTACAGTAGTGCTGTTCCGTCAGTGCCTATTTCCTGATAGATTGTTTTGTCTTCAGTCCCAGGTTTCATGGCTTCATTGATGATTGTTTTTAGTTTTAACCCTGCATTTCTCTCCAGCAAGCTCTAACAGGCTCTCTGTCTTCACACACGCTTCCTCTCTCTGTTGCTGTTACCATTGTTCTGTGTGTGAGTGTGTGTGAGTGTGAGTGGCTACCTACGCATTACCATGTGAATACCTGCAGTCTCAATGCTATATTTGTGTGTCTTGCTGTTCTTTTCTGTCCTCTGCAGGATGAAGCGCTGTCTCCACTCTCCAGTCAGTCTCAGCACTCTCCACTCTCTGTCTGCTCAGACTCCAGCAGCTTTGTTGAACCACCTCCTGAGAAGAAGCCAATCAAGAAGATCAATCAGATAAAAGGTGAAAACACTCGGTCAATCACTATGTTAGATACTGACAATTTATTCCGTTCCGTTGACTGACTTTTGTGCACTAAGCGCACACACACACACACTCTGAAAGATTAGTGTTTAAAAATGAACTGTAGCATGAGACAGCATGAAGTATTCATTATTTAATTTCAGCTCCAATACACTATGGAAGACAGCTAAAATAACAATAGCTTTATCAACATGTAAATACTTATGGACCTGTCTGTATGGCATCATAAATATTTGTAATGTACTATTCATAACAATTTTATAACCTTAGAAAAAAAAAATAGCAAAAGCGTATAGAATTTTTCCTACCTGGGGTCATTTTTCTGTTTGATGCAGACCACACCTTTTATATGATGGATTAATCATGTTATTTCTATCGAGCAATTCCACTATAAGGGCTTACTAACTTAAGTTTTGAGTTACACTTGTCAGTCCAGAAAATAAACACTGATAAGTTAAACTGTCCCAATTTATCTGAGTTCACTCTGCTTTACTGAGTTCAATGTAATATAATTCATGGTTATTCTGACAATATGGACACCAAAGCACACCGTCGTGCATTTTTTTAGAATAATGATAGCACACTGTTGTATTGCCCGTGGTTAGATACGTGTATTATTTGGTGTCAAGCTCATGTTTATGCTAATATGATCTATTGTTTTATCCAGTCAGAATGGTATTAGTGTTATGTAATTTGGGGTTTTTCTTTTCCTTATAGCTAAACCTGTCCTGAGGCCCATTCATCTGAGCCCTAAAGTCTCCATTCAGCCTAAACCACTCATCACAGCACTGCCCATTGCTCAGACTGCAGCTGCCCTGCAGACCAAAACCATCATCATCCAGCCAGTGCAGGCCACCATAGTGCCGGTGATCAAACCTGCACCCGTCACCATTCAGCCGGCTCCTCCTGCAGGTCAGGAAGCATTCAGTCACTCACATCATTCTGGTGAAAACATCCTAATCTATGGAAGTGGTGTTAAAGCAGTGTTTTCTGAGCTGCAACACAGCACTTTGTGCGTGTTTCTTTTTCCCCTCAGGTTTAGATACAGTACTGTGCAAAAGTCTTAGGCACATGCAAAGAAATGCCTTCAAAAATAATGAAACTAAATGTTTCTACTTTTAAAAAATATATATGGAGAGCAGTAAACAGTAATAAATGAAACAAAGTCAATATTTGGTGTTATGATCCTTCACTTTTTAAAAAAAAATAAAACAGTGTCTCAGGTGCAGTGTGTGCAGTTTTATAAGGAAATGAGCTGTAAGTGTTACTGAGCATCTTGCAGAAGCAGCCACAGCTCTTCTGGAGACTTTGACTGTCGACCCGCTTCTTATTTCTGCAGCGAAACCCAGCAGCTTTCATTATGTTTGTTTGTCTGATAAGTGTCTCTTATGCAATCTGCTGCTTTCTTTACTGACATACAAACATTTTTTCTGTAACATTTAATTTTGTGCTGGAAAACTATAACAAAGTTTGTACTAAAAAAAAGGGGGGGGGGGGGGTGCCAAGACTTTTGCACAGTATTGTATGTCTGTTAATCAGGGTTGGGATGATGAGCAATTTTACTAATCATTTATCAATAAATATTGAGGTTTCCATTATTTAAAACTAGGTTTGCTTGATTAATTGCATTTTTATTGCACAGTGAGTTTCCTCGAGGAACACATTGTAAAGGGCTGCAATAACAGAATGGCTTAAAAGTTGGCACTAATAGCACTGCAGTAAGGGCTTTACCCACAAACAGCAGTAGAGTCCCTCAACCAGTAGATGTGTCTGTGTGTTTTAGTGTGAGCGTGTGTGCAAGTGACATCATTAGAACAGGACTGCAGTGCAAAGACATACACATGTGAACATCCAGAAACATTGCTATGTTTGACTGAAAAAGAAGAGTGTTGTTAGGCTGAGTGTCAGAAAACGAAAGATAGCGAAACTATGAGCATGAAGAAGCTGGTACTGAAAAGCAAAATTCACCACTTTAGTTTTAACCCATGTTTTGTGTAAAACATATCTAGCAGTGGTGGCTTATTAAATAAAGTTTGCTTTTAAAAGTAGTTTTAATGGGGAGTCCTTTTTAACATTACTTAAATAAGTATGTAAAGGCAAAGATCTATTTTAACAATGTTTCTGACATTTTTTCCTCAAATGTTGTACTTTACGTGTAGTGTATTATGTACAAGTGTTATACACTGTTAATGTTCTGGACGTATTGATGATGATGTCTTTTGAGGCATAGGCCTAATATTTGCGCCATTGTGATATTCAACAACTTGAACACATATTGTGTTTTTGTTTGTCCATATCGTGCAGCTCTGATTAGAACCACAGGTTTTTGTCTGGTCCTGTACTACTAAAAATGTTGCCGCACTTCAGGTATTTCTGTAGCATTGCAGTGGGCCAGTGTGATGCTCACAAGCCACCTCTGATATGATGCGTGTGTCAGTTAAGTTGAACAAGGTCTTGAGATTTCGGATTACATATACAAGTTTTTGTATCATGTCTGCACTCCCGCAAAAGAAAGTACACCCTCTTTCAATACTATGTTTTTATTTATCAGGGCCTAAATAAAAATTGTGTGGTCCTCACCAACTTCTATAAACAAACAAATAACATCAGATGACAATAAAAAAACACAACAGATTTCAATATGCTGTCATTTTGTCCCAAAAAGTAAACCAGAAAAATAAACACAACAAAAAACCACAATAAATAGCAACCCTTCCTAGTTCCACAATCATAAACAAAGTAATTAGCAGCCAGGTGTTACAAATGAAATGCACAAGATTAGTTAGTCATTAAAAAGTGTGACTACCTCTATAAAAGCAGACGTTTTGGCAGTTTGAGGTTCTGGAGCACTACATCATGCCAAGAAGAATGGACATCAGCCATGGCCAGGCAACAACACAAATCTCGTGGCTTCCACTCTGTCAGATTAAGTTCACGCTTCTTGGCGTGTGTACGTGTTTGTGTGTGTCTCGCAAGTCCTGCCAAGGGTTACGGGACCAACTGAACAAAGTTCACAAATAAGTAGACTGCCGGTAATAAGACACAGGTGAAAATCATTGCATTACTTGCCGGTTCGACCCACCTCCTCTCCATCCACAGCTGATGCTCGAACACGCCCCCGCCGACAACCATGGCCTCAGATAAGCGATTGCTGCTGCTCATCAATCTGGGAAGGGTTATAAGGCCATCTCCAAACAATTTGAAATTCACCATTCTACGGTGAGAAGGATTGTTAACAAATGGAGAGCCTTCAAGTCAGTTGCAAATCTTCCCAGAAGTGGGCATCTCAGCAAATTCAGTCCAAGGACAGACCGTTTATTGCTCAGTGATATAAAGAAAACCAACAGCTGCATCATGTGACCTACAGGCCTCTGTAAGAACATTAAATGTTTGTTCATGTCATTACAATCAGAATAAGAATGAACAAGTGTGGTTTTCATGGAAGGGTGGCTAGGAAAAAGCCCCTTCTCTCCAAAAAGAATATGGAGCATGACTTTGCAAAATTGCATCTGAACAAACCACAAAAGTTCTGGAACAATATCCTTTGGACTGATCAGATCAAGGTGGAGATGTTTGGTCATCATGCATGGCGCCAAGTTTGGCAAAAACCAAACACAGTGTATCGCCAAAAACACCTCATACCAACTGTCAAGCATGGTGATGATTTGGTCTTGTTTTGCAGCCATGGGATCTGGGAAACATGAAGTATATGAGACAACGATCAACACCACTTTATACCAGAATATTCTCGAGACAAATGTGAGGCCATCTGTCTAGCAGCTGAAGCTGGGTTGAAATTGGGTCATGCAACAGGACAATGATCCCAAACACACCAGCAAATTGACATCTGAATGGCTAAAGAAGAAAAAAATCAAGGTGTTGGAATCACCAAGTCAAAGTCCAGACCTCAACCCTATTTGAAATGCTGTGGCGGGATCTTAAGAGAGCTCTGTATGCGAATGTCTTCAAACATCAAAGAACTGAAGCAATGTTGTAAAAAAGAGTGGGCCAAAATTTCTCCAAAGTGATGTGAGACACTGATTGTGGTGGTGGGGGCGTGATTGAGCGTCAGCTGGGGACGGAGAGGAGGCGGGTCAAACCGGCAAGTAATGCGTGATGATTCTCACCTGTGCCTTATTACC
This sequence comes from Pangasius sanitwongsei, assembly GCA_037576675.1. Classification (NCBI taxonomy): domain Eukaryota; kingdom Metazoa; phylum Chordata; class Actinopteri; order Siluriformes; family Pangasiidae; genus Pangasius; species Pangasius sanitwongsei. The sequence continues at coordinate 791,007 of CM075021.1, read as the reverse complement.
AGCAATCTATTTATTTGTGAACTTGTGTTCAGTTGAGAAGCGAGTGAGAGATGGCGAACACGTACACATGCAAAGAAGCGTGTACACACTCTCACACCCCGGGGTTCTACACTGATACGGGGTTCTACACTGAACTCCTACAGAAAACGTTTACTTCAAGTTATTGTTGCTAATGGTGGTTCTACATGTTACTGAATTTTAGGGTGTGTGTATATGTGTGTATGTATATATATATATATATATATATATATATATCTGGGGTTTTTTTGTGTCACCTGAGGGTATTTGTTTGTTTATAGAAGTTGCTGAGGACCACACAATATTGTTCTTTAGTTGCTGATAAATAAGAACATAGAATTGAAGGAGAGTGTACTTTCTTTTTCTCGTGACTGTAGCTTAGCTGAGTTTGGTGCCCTTCAGCCATCGTTCTCAAAGTAGGAAGCAAAGCTATGAGGTTACAGTGGTGGAGTCCACCATTTTCAAAGTTATTATATTCATTGTTGAGTTCTGCCCAGTGTTTTAATTTCTGTGTTTTTTTTTTTTGGTTTTTTTTTGCTGGATCTTGCAGACTGTGGTTTAAACATAGCATCAGATTTCTCCCTTTTCCTCCTGTTCTTTAAAGTTAGAAGCACCACATTAATTTTCACATGGCTTATTTTGGTGGCAACATTGTACCTTTTGCTTTGTTTTTAAGGAAACCATGATGTTAACTCCCAGTTACAGGTGAAGCTTTCATATGTGATTGAGCTCCACTATAGCCTATGATCTACATTAACATTGTGTTTGTAACTGTATAAGACGAAGACGTTTGTTGTTTGTTGTTGTTCTGATGATTTTGTGAATTTTGTGCTGCCACATAGCACCATGACTAACCTGTCTGGTTCCATTTGTGCAACACATTCCTCTAGAGCTAAAAGCCTTTGGTGTTGTGTGTTTCTGCTTCATCCAACTGGAGTAAATGTAATATTGGTTGAGAAACAAAAGAAAAGAAACCACACCATGTTCTCTCTCTCTCTCACAGTGTGTGCGTGTGCGCGTACTTGTGATGCTTTCGTGCATTACTAGTTTATAAGGTCTCTAGGTCAGAGCCAATGTCCATCTTGCCCTGCCAGTGTAAACACTTTTTAAACACACCTTTTGCAATAAACCAGCTGATGACTTCATTTTCCTCATGCTGAGATGCTTTGATAGGACGGTGTTTCCTCAAGCCCTGGCTGCCAGCACGAAGGGAAGAAAACAAGATTTTTTTTTTATTTCAGCTTTTATGAGAACATTGTTGAGGGCCAGATCTGTGTTTTCATCCTATTAAAGTGTCAGCAATAGCCGGTATGGCGCTGCCTCAGTATACAAGTTTCAGTTGCATATTTTCATTCAAAAGCCCTTATCCCAAAACCCTTTTTTTATGTTTTAATGATTTTGCATTCCCATTTTTAACCAATATGAATGTAAAGCATTTCAGTATGCTGAAGTGCCTTTCATGTGAATACCACTATTTGGAAACGGACACCTTTTTTCTACGGCACCAGTGACTGCAGCAAATGAATATTGACAGAAGAATTTTAACTATACCATATTTTAAAAGAGAAAGACCCAGCAATGAATTTCAGCTGACTTGAACAGAGTACATGGGGAAACTACTGTAATACAGCCAATCAACATATGAAAAACATCAGCCACAGTTCAAGCCACTCTACATTTCTGAAAATGGGACCAGCTCAGATTCTGTAGCTGATCCTGTGTTTCAAATCATAATAATGTTATTTCCAGGCAGCTAATCAAACCAGTGACTAGCTACAGGGCTAGAGACATTAGGTTAGAAAGGGAGGTTTTCACAAAATTTCCTGAATTTATTTTATTTTATTTACCTTTAATTACTGTTCTGATTTAGCAAAGTGACATGATGACCCCAAAAAAAAAATCCATGAAAAAGCATGTAAAGACAATTAGACTAAGAAGTACATATTTATTCTCCCCACCTCAAAGGTTCTGAGTGCATGGTGCTAATGAAAAGTGGTAATGTGAAGCACCACTACAAACCAAAACATAATCAAATTGAACTAACCATGAACTAATCACTAATGGCTAAGCTTTGAAAATGTAACTGTTGTTGCCGTTCAGTCATGTTATTTGCTTATCTGGATGTTTTCTTGCCTGAGCAAGAAATTTAATGTCATTGGTCCATCATAAAATTTTAGTTGAATACCCCTATACTATAGCTTGTTCCTAGATAGATACACCATTCATGTTTTGTAAAGAAAGCTTGATGTTAATGCTGTGAAATGCTAAAAGCTAAAAGCTCACCGGCCAGTGATTTTTAAAATAAAAAAAATCAGGCAATCAACTTTCAACAGGCATTTCACAGGGTTAACATTTCAGCTATTGTCATGAAATTTGAATAGTAGGTCCTTCTAGGGACCATTTAGTATTCTATGCATGCTTGGCCACTGGGGGACACGAAACATGTTTTTGAAATGGAAAGCAACGTTTAAATTTTAAATCAAAATTTAAAAAGTTAATTGTTTAAAAGAAAATTCTTTTTTTTTTTTCAACCACATGACTGCAGCGTTTTATCCCTGTAATGTGTTTTCATTATGTAGAGAGTATTGATTGGAATATTGGTGGAATTCTGGGAGATGTTCTGTAACAGCAGTAACTCATCATGGAGCAACTCGCCATACTGTGACAGCTGTGCTCCATGTGTGAGACTGCGTCTGGCATATGTTTTAACATTGAGAATAAACCCTGGACAGTTTGTAACTCGGTTCTCCGGTCTTTAGTGTAAACACTGGGATCACATTAAGTGCCCAAAGACTGGACAGTCTCTCTGCTGTCTCTACCAAGTAGTTCTCACGATGTGGATGGCAAGTGAAAACTGTGGAGAATAATAAGTAATGTTTTATTTGACAGTGTTATTCACATGTACCTTTTACAGCCATCTTGTCTGTTGTTTGAGTCTCTTAAGTGCACATTTAGGAAGATCAAGCCTGCTTCTAATGTACATTTGCCTTACGGATGTTTTCCTTTCTCTGCTCAGGTCATCCCACCTTGCTCTCTCAGCCCACCCAGGTTCTGCAGCTGCAGCCTCCGCAGGTTGTTCCCGCAGGTACCCGGGTGCTCACCATGTCCAGCCTGGCACAGGACAGGCCCACAAACCCCGCCACCCCTGTCGCCCCCCTACCTGTCGTAGGCATCCCGCTCCAGAACCCTCCATCAGATGAGGATGTAAGTCTTTAAAAACTAGCCATGCTTCTATAGCTTGGTTCATGCTTTGGTTTTGAGTTTACACCGTAGATTATTCAAACCACCAAATGTTCTTCACCCTCACAATGCTAACACTGCACAAAAAGAACTTGATCAATCACATTCTTTGTATAGAAATGTATGAACGCACAGTTTATGCCTAAATCTGTGCATATACACGGTTGAAAAATGAGACCCCTGATCTAGATTTAAAAATTGTACCTACTTCAGTTGGAATCTGTCTGGTTCCTGCTTAGCTGTGGTAGAAGTATTGAAGTACTCTCCTGTAATATGCATGACCTGTATTTGCATATCTGAAACTGATAGGCTCTTACATTTTATGATGTAATGACACTTGTAGTGAGTGCTCATTTTTACAGTATACAGCTGTATTTAAAAGACCACTTTGACCATGTTGATTGATTTACTCATATTTTTTCCCTAAACTTTTTAATCGTAAATCAGGTTTTGTAAAGCCAACCATTACATGTGTGCTTGCAGCTACTCTCAGTGCTGCGTTTATAGGCTGAGCCTCACAGAAAAACTGGCTGGAGTAATGATCCTGTTCATCTGGGCTGGGTGATATTGCAAGAAAAAAAAAAAAAAAGGTCTACACCTTGAACTCTTTGTCATGTTTCTCAAACTATTCCTGAAAAATTTGCCAGTGTGGCAGGGAGCATTATCCTGCTGAAAGAAGCCACTGCCATTAGGGAATACCGTTCCCATGAAGGGGTGTACTTGGTCTGCAGCAATGTTTAGGTAGGTGGGACGTGTCAAAGTAACATCCACATGAATGCCAGGACCCAAGGTTTCCCAGCAGAACATTGCCCAGAGCATCACACTTCCTCTGCCGACTTGCCTTCTTCCCATGGAACCAGTGCATCCTGGTGCCATCTCTTCCCCAGTTAAGTGACACACACACCCGACCATCCACATAATGTAAAAGAAAACGTGATTCATCAAACCAGGCCACCTTCCTCCATTGCTCCATGGTCCAGTTCTGATGCTCATGTGCCAATTGTAATTGCTTTCGGCGGTGGACAGGGTCAGCATGGACACTTGTTATGGCTGATCGGTGTATACTACCACATATTTCTTACAGTGTTCCATCCCTAAATCTGTCACACAATATTTGATCAATTCTCGCATTTGGCTATGATGTATGAATGCTCATACTTTCCTTACAGTCTGCTGTGAGCAGTGACGGCTGGTCATGATATTGAATGGGACAGCTATCTTATCTAGTTATTATAGAACAGGGTCTAACCATAGGCATAAAACTATTACACATGCACACAAGAACACACTCACTGTAAATGTTAATCATATGAGCATTGATTTACTGTTCCACTCTGTACGGTAGATAAATAAATAACTGATACCAGTGTCACTATACAGTATTTAATGTAGAAGATGCACTTACGGTACAGTTTTCTCCCTTGGATAACAGTAATGGAACACTGTAATTAGAAACTATTTCCTGAGCTTGGTCCAAGTTGTTGCAAGTTTGTCAGGGGAATTGTAAGCAGCCAGAGCAACTCTGAGAACTCCTAGACCTTTAAACTTAGTAGATTTGGTATGTTCTGGTGAGAGCCAAGGGCGTTACCTTGACATCTACAGTGATTCAAGTTAAAAATAATTTTTTTGAAGGTGTAAAAATATAGCTTTATTGTCAGAAACTCAAAAGCTAAAAGGTAGATTATACAGTCCCCTTCGAAAGTATTGGAACAGCAAGGCCAATTCATTTGTTTTCATTATATACTGACAAATTTGAGTTTGAACTCAAAAGATGAATATGAGACCATAGATCAGAATATCAGCTTTCATTTCCTGATATTTACATCTAGATGTGTTAATGGGGACCAGGACCATTGTGAGGACCAGCGCCAGCCCGCCTGTTTGGCCATATAGGCAGAAATTATTATAAAAACGTGAACCCACTTTCTAGCTATCTTAGGTACATGATGTGCTCATTCTATGCATCGAAAGCACATAATGAGTGCATAATGTACTGAATGAATAAATAAATATGTCATATAACTGAGTTGTGCTCAAGCTAGCGAGACACTGACATTCGGGTTGGTACAGTGACGGTTCATGAACGTCCTCGTCACCTCATGTCAACTGCTGAAGTTCAAAGTTGAGGTACTGTATGTTACTCTTTCGACTGGTCCTCACACTTTTTTGTGTTTTTTTTTTTTTTTTTTTAAATAAAGCTTTGAATGTGGACCACCACTCAACATTTTGGAGGAACCTTTTTCTTTATCTCCAAATAATTAACTCATTAGCTAATGCTCAGCTGGATCATATAGAAATAATCTGTGTTATCAGTTTTGTCCCTTGGTGCAAACGGACCTATTCATCTGTATATCCATATTCTGTTTCATGTGGTGAGTGAGAGTATGAGAAGAGATTTTGGGCCATGGCTTGGGCTGTTGGGATACCAAAAGGAAAACAATGCAGCTAAACAAAAGTAGAAATCCTGTAGGCCTTCAAATGAGCATATTTTATATCTGGGTCAGTAGCCAGCGTTGAATCATTATCCCGTGTGTGTGCGCGTGTGTGAGTGAAGTATGTGATCAAAGATTTAATGGTACTACATTGCTTCTCAGGTCCCTGCACACCAATAATAACAATAATACGTCATGTTTTGTATTGTCACTGAAAGCACTCTGTGTGGAATGTAATGCGTAACGTGCTTACATTTACAGTGCCTTGCAAAAGTATTCATACCCACTGAACTTTTCCACATTTTGTCATGTTACAACCACAAACAAAAATGT
>CM075021.1:772144-784884 GCA_037576675.1 Pangasius sanitwongsei | reverse complement strand
TAGAATGGCCCAGTCAAAGTCCAGACCTAAATCCAATTGAGAATCTGTGGCGAGACTTGAAAATTGCTGTTCACAGACGCTCTCCATCCAATCTGACTGAGCTTGAGCTATTTTGCAAAGAAGAATGGGCAAAAATTTCACTCTCTAGATGTGCAAAGCTGGTAGAGACATACCCCAAATACAAATGCATACATGCTGAATACAAATGCATGCCACACTTTTCAGATATTTATTTGTAAAAAATTTTGGACACCATTTATCATTTTCCTTCCTATCACATAAAATCCCAATAAAATACTTTTTGGTTGTAACGTGACAAAATGTGGAAAAGTTCAGTGGGTATGAATACTTTTGCAAGGCATCGTAGAAATCTGTTCAACACAGAAGTGTGCATGAAGTGAAGTGTGCAATTCAATTGGGACTCAATAAACCCATCCTGATTTTCAGCTGTGGTGGTGGGTTGTGTCGGATCATCCTGCACAGCGAGTGTATTGAAGTGCTTTTAAACGATTGTGCTGCAGTACACATGCTGCTGGGATGAGCAAGTTTACCGTTCCCTTAGTGCAAACTAAATATTGTTTACTGTTGATTCAGAAAGTATTCAGACCCCTCTTCTTGTTGCATACTTTATTGTGTTGTGGATTTGATTTTGAATGGATATAATTGCCATTTTGGGTCTGAATATTTTTGTGGATAAGAGATTTCAATTATTGTTTTTAGTTAATTTTCAAAAATCTCTAAAAACATGTTTTCACTTCATCATTATGGGTGAATTGATGTGTAGATTGGTGGGTAAAAATGGCACCTATATCCAAAATCAAATCCACAACACAATAAAGTATACAACAAGTAAAGGGGTCTGAATACGTTGTGAATCCACTGTATGTGTCTGTGAATGTAAGTGTGCTAATGTTATGCGTCAGAGTGTTGTGCGACTCCGCTGTTATGTTTCCATGTGATGTAAGGCCAGTTGTGCATTCTGGCTGCCATTTTCTGTGTGTGTGTGTGTTTGTGTTACTCATGATTTTATGTAATTATTCAGGTAAAAAATAGCTTATCACACAAATTGCTACACATTGTGATTGGGTGTGCATTGCAAAATATTGCATGATTGATCAAAATTTCCCATAGAAATCCCCATCTGGAACTGCTGAGATTAGTCAGAATAATTTTTTGTTTGTTTTTTATTGTTAGTGGGCTTATTTACATACTACAGACTGTTACGCTACTTAAGTAGTAGGTTTTCAAAAGCCAGTACTGTGATCATGGTTTCCAAACAGTACATTGGACATTCTACACAAAGATAATTCAAGGATACAGAAAATCATTTCTATTTGGTCATGACTGTGTCACAAGCTGTAAATTACATCAGTAAGAACAGTAATTACGCTGTTCTAGTGAGTGAGTGCTTCTTACTCTGAAACGGCTGACATGTTTTCAGCATATACAGTCTTTTCTATATTTGTGTGTGTGTGTGTGTGTGTGTTGTCACCATCCTAGTTGTTCTGCGATTGATATTTAGGAGTGTACAGTATCCTTGACAGTATATGCTGTGTAATGAAAGGGCTGCTTTGTGTGTTATTCTCTATCCCTCTCCTAGTGTTTCTCTCTCCGTCTGGTTTTATCTTTCGCTTTTTCCCCTGAAACGTTCACTGGGTCAGAAATTTCTGCTCCAACGTGGCAGATGACACACACACACATGCACGCACAGCTCCATGAAAAATCGCCCACAGCACAGCAATGGAGAGACAGAACACTCACACAGATTATTTTCCTGTAGAACTCAGGAAATGCATATCTGATCTGTATTGTCTCTCTTGAAACTTTCAGCCTTTGCTCGCTGAGTGTTGTGCTTTGTTAGAAATAGACATGTATTTGAAAAAGCTAACAGTAGTTAAAAGCTAACTGAGTCTGTGTAGATGACCTCTTATTCATGGTCTGAAGTGATTTGTTTAAATATTTGTTTGAGCAATTCTGTGTCTTGTCTGACCCTGTTGAGTGAAAGCGCTGGATTGGTTAGACATTGTAAACAGTGCTGTTGGTCTGTGTGACACATAGTCTCTGAGGTCTGTTTGTCCACATATGTTTTTAATGATAGATTAATTTTTGACCATCAAAGTTGAGAACAAGTCTCTGTAACTGGCCAATAATGAGTGAGAAAGTCATCTTGAGTGGAATGTGAACATACAGGTAATGTTGTTCCAGATGACGAAGTTGTGCAGTTTCCCAAGCCAAAAAAAATAGTTCTCTGTGAGCATATATTTCAGGAAGAAAAAAACCTGAACTGTAAGAATCTCAAAGGATTAAACCTCCAGTAGTATGTATTTAATGACAAGAATCAATATATTGACAGTATACGCTGTATATTGATTGTCAGAAGATTGTCAGTTTGTTTCACTGTAGGAACAGCAGGAACTGGGAGCCTACAATTTGTTAATTCAGGCCTTGTGTACTTCTTATAAAAGACAAATTAGCAGATGGTAAATATGAGATTAAGGAGGATTTAAAAAATACTGACTTAAGAACATTCAGGCCATTAGCAACAGTGTCAGAGTTGGGTAATAGAAAACCCGTGAGGACAGCTGAAACTGTCTGTCTATAGAATGCAGCAGTTTTCATTTACATTTATAGCATTTGGCAGACGCCCTTATCCAGAGCGACTTACATTTATCTTATTTATACAACTGAGCAGTTGAGGGTTGAGGCTCAAGGGCCCACCAGTGGCAGCTTGGTGGTGCTGGGGATCGAGCTCATGACCTTCCGATCAGTAGCCCAACGTCCTAACCACTGAGCTACCACTGCTCATGGGTAGGGTAGTAAGAACAGAGGGCCTTAAATTTTCACTAACTGTTCCACTAAATGGGCAGGTGTGTCCACTGTTTGCACAGCTGTTTGTGAAAGAACATAGATTTAAGACACCACACAAGAGATTTGCTGGCAGTGGAATCTTGCACCCTTAAAAGTGACTAGATCCTTTAACATTACAAAATTGCATAACACTGAGCTTAGCTACTTGGACCCTTGGTTGACTGGAAGTTGTTTTATAAGCCTGCAAAATTTTTATAAAAACTATTGCTTGTCTCTGCTTTCCAGCACCAACAGTAATAAAAGTGAATAAAAGTGCTGTTATAATTTACCGTTTACTGATTATTAAAGTGTAGATTTATTACAACAATATATTTAATGTAACAAGAGAATGCTTGAGTGGAGCATGAGCTAGTGCAACCAGCGAGCAATGATGAGAAGAGAACTCTTCGAAGAAGACACTTCTATCCTCAGCCAAGAAGGGGATACATATAACCTCTATAATTTAACCCAGTGTTGAATAATTCTGAGTACTGAACAGAGGTGAATGCCCAAAATTCAAATTTGCCAAACCTATTCCTCCCACTTCCTTGGGTTTTTGATGTAAACCTTTAATCTGTTAAGCTTTTCTCTCTTTAATGTAAAGGCAAAGTCAAATGCTACGTAAAACCTATGGTGTCATCTCATAAGTTTTGACATTAGCCTTTCATAAATCACCATTACTTTATGAAGGTCTGTGCAATGCTTATGTATTATGAAACACAATATAAGTAGACCACATTCCACTTTAAAAGTTATTTAAGAGCTTTGTTTGAAGCAGTAAAAGGATATTCTTATGGGAATATCCTTATATTTAGATTTGCTAAAATTACATGCTGACACTAAAACGTGGCTACAAACAGGCAATTACCGTGGATTGACAGTTGACTAAGTGTGCAGTTGACTATCTATTCTACTAGATAGATATAATTTTTTTTGTTTGTACACAAATTTATCAGACAGCCAATATACAGGCAGGGCTTTACTATCTAGTTTCACCCATGCTGACTAATCTGAAGTAAAATTTTGTCATGATTCTGATTTCCTTTTCTCAGTCCAAATCCATCGTCACATTTTTTTTCACATTTTTCTGCTGATTTTTTGCAAAATGTACCAACATCCAACAAACCTCCCTCCTTCACAAATCATCCTAACCCTGTTTAATATCCATGGCTAAAATGTGGCCCCTTGACCTTTGTTTACCCATACATTGTTCCCAGGCCCTGCCCATGGCAAAGATCCCCTGAACTTTTTCTATCGTGCTTTCTCAGGGGATGGCATGAAAACAGGCCAAGTGGGGATACAAACAGCTTAATTACGGCCATGCTGAGGGCAAACCCTTAAAGAGGCCTGGCTGTGAGAGCAAGTCAAGCCATAGCAATAATGGGTATATTGTCTTTCATGCTTGTACTCTCTCTCTCTCTCTCTCTCTCTCTCTCTCTCTCTCTCTCTCTCTCTCTCTCTCTGGTTTTGTGGAAGCCTTGTCCCCAATCCTGCGTGCATAAGCTAAATTAAAAAGGTCTTTAAGTAAACCAAAACATTTTCCTCCCTCCCCCAAACTGACTCATATTCAATTCAGTTCAGTACTGCAGCACAGTGGATATTTGGTTGGTCTGGCATAGCCTGGGAACTCTCACAGGGGCCATGGCGAACAGCCATTTGCAAACAGGTCTACAGCCATTGCAAAATGGCTTGTAAACAAATATCAGAGGTGTTAACATCTGCAGGGTTCATAGAACAACCTTTAGATATATACAATATAACATTCATTCATAGCATTCAATTTTATCCCTCCTAACTGCCAGGATAACAGCTGCCAACAGTGTCATTAGGAACAGCACTCGGATGACTGCCACACACTCAGATTTTATAGTCATCTGGCAGCCTTGTCGCCACAGCATGGAACTCCGCAACTCTCATAGCTGAAGTGATTTCTAGCAGGAAGGCTGTTTTCAAAGACACCCACTTCAAGTCACCTTTGCGCATAGGAGTATAAGGATACACATTCAGGGCAGATGGAGAGAAACTGCTGTTCAGAAATTCCTGAAGTAAGGTAAAGATTTTAGGAACTGGACAAAGTACTGGCCCCAGTGACCCGATAAGGTGAACACCATTCATGGACCCATGCCATCCAAGGGCTGACCCATCCATGAAATGGGTCCATGAATGAATGGTGGCCCATGTGATTGGGGCTCTTGCATTCAGAAGTGTTTTCTGGATTGCTACATACCAGTCTTTGATTGGTGGTATAGTCTGAGGGGTGAAACCCAAAAACACAGGCAACACAGGCTGTGGATGCAAAATCTCTGGGACAGCAGATCCACTTGGGGAGTAAACTTCCAGGGTGTTCTGACAACCAATGACAGCAGCAGTGGGAAGCATGATCTTGCTGACCCATTTTGAAGCTAAAGGAAGGGCTCTTTGACATGGTTGGTTTACAATTTGTGAAGGAAAGAGATAACTGGTGAGGCCAGCCATGGGCCATATTATCCTGTCCCTGAGGGCTGTCCGGCTCTGCCAGAAAGAACCAGAACTGGTGATGTTTTAACCAGACATTGGCAAAAAGATTCACATGTGCTTGGCCAACCTTCTCTGGGCCATACCACTTCCCTGGACATACGTGGAGTCTCAGTGGTTCCTCTATCCAACGACTGCACAACCCTGGCAGATTACTGTCAGTCAGGCTAGGTGTGTTTAGGCCCACCTGAGAAGATTCTGTGCAAGTTGACAAGAGCCACTCTCTCTCATGCTGCCCTGATGGTCACAATGCTGTCTGAGCAGACCAGAACTTGGCAACATCTGAGAACTGGCAAAAATGACCTGAGTGCAAGATGGCCCACCTTTCACTCAAACTGGATGATGTACTTTACACAAGGGGGGCCACGCCCCCTCTCCAGTACACTTGCGGCACCAGACCATATCTTGAATAAAAAATTTTAAATCTATAATTGGATTTACCCTGCAGTCCTTCTTTTGAATAAGACAGTACGTTCCATTTTAAACTGTGGGGTCTACTTTTCTATAGCACCTCTGCCCATGAGGCACTAAACTTGCAAAAGCATTGTAATTTGTACCCTTCTCATAACTGGGACCTGCCATAATCCTCCAGCAAAACTGTCATTAAAGGTTTTCCACTTTGGCATGAAAAACCCTGCAGACATTGGTGCTATGTGGAAAAGTGTATTTGATGATGTGGGTTGAGGTGTACCATCCAACCCTTCTTGAGCCACAGCCATGCTAAGGGTGGCTGTCACAACCCAAATGCAGAAAAGCAGACAATTGTGTGTGGAGGCAATAAAAGTCCAAAATGAAGAGCTGTAAATTGGGAATCCCAGCTAAGAATAGCAGACAGCAATTAATAGTGCATGGTATCTAGACCAACACTTGTTTTCCAAGAGATTCAGACATTGTTTGCACAATCACTGGGCATGGTTAACCTACCTGGTACAATATACATTATGGGGTAATCCAACTCAAGTGTAGAAAAACAAACATTTGTGTGGTGGGAATACACACTCCAAAATAAAGAACTATGAATTAGCAAGAATCACAGCTAAGAATGGCAGATGCAGCACTAAAGAGTGATTGGAATGCAGAGGGAATAACAACATCATGATGCTTAGCAGTAGATGTTAAACTCAAGCTCTGTTAACCCACTACTATGTGGAACACATGAAGGGAGAAAAAACAAGGGCTTTAAGTGACTTTAAATTTGAGGTTTCAATACACTTAGTTTAATTTTACTATAAATTGCAGGTGTTTAAAGAAATCATGTAATCCTAATACAGTGTGTGTGGAACAAATAACATCTGTATTGGCAGAAAAATTAAATAACCGTTTTATTTCATTTTTCCCCTCTTCTAGTCCAGCGTATCACGACGGCAGCAGCGGATGATCAAGAACAGAGAGTCTGCATCTCTGTCACGGAAGAAGAAGAAAGAGTACTTGCTGACCTTGGAGGCCCGTCTGAAGGTTGCGCTCTCTGAGAACGAGAAGCTGAAAAATGAAAATGGGACACTGAAAAAGCAACTGAAGGGTCTGATGAGTGAAGTAGGTCCTGCAATATTATATTGGATATACACCGATCATCCATATCATTAAATCCACTGACAGGTGAAGTGAATAAAATCCATTATCTCGTCACAGTGGCACCTGTCACGAGGTGGGATATATTAGGCATCAAGTGAACAGTCAGTTCTCAAAGTTGATGTGCTGGAACCAGGAAAAATGGGCAAGTGTAAGGATCTGAGTGACTCTGACAAGGGCCAGACTGTGATGGCTAGACAACTGGCTCAGAGCATCTCCAAATTGGCAGGTTTTGTGGGGTGCTCCTGGTGTCTATAGTAATAGCTCATTCACAGGGAATTGTAGGGCGACCGCTCCACATAAAGTCTAATAATAAACACAGTCAATAAATTTTACCGTACCAAGACAGCTACAAGGAACTTTTTTGCACCCTGTCTTTTAAATTAAAATCCTGGGCATTGATCTGTGATCTTGTTTAATTTTCAGTTTCCTCTCATAAGTATGAGCATCAAACTTTCTAAAATCAAGTCACCATTAGCAGTGTCTGCCATTTCATACCAAAAATCAGCTAAGCTACTAGCTGAAAAAGGAAGTGACAGCTAGCTAGCTACACTTATAAACAAAAATTTGTAGAAAGGAATGGAAATAATCAAACAGAACTTTATACTTACAGTTTATTAACTATATTTATAGATTAGACCACTACTGCAGGTTCCAAGTGATTCCAAGCCAGGCTTCCTGTCTAAAGCAATCTTAAAGCAATTGCCTGTGTTCAGACAATACAATGACATGCTGTGTATCTCCTCTATGTTTGTGTTTAGAACACCATTCTGAAGGCAACTGCTCCAAAGAGACGAGCCGTGTGTCTCATGGTGGTCCTGGTTTTCTTGGCCAGCAACATTGTGCCAATGAGGTAAGATAATATAATCTACACAGATGGCAAGGACGTCCAGTGAGAAATTGGCCAAATTGCTTGTTTGGCTTAATGTAGTTACGGTCTGCACAGTTGATGGCAGAATGGGTGTATATATACGTATCTATATTTTATTGAAGCCTCTGTGGGAGTCCATTGAGGAAGGATGGTTTATTTAAATAAACCATAAATAAGACATTCTGCACTATAATGCAATTCAGATGATAAGCTCTCTGGTCTGTAAAGACATTGACCAGTTTGCATGGGGTAAGAGATATCTTTGTATATTACACAGATGGGATTGTCCACAAATGTATGCATTATCATCACACTAAAGTTACATGCGTATTATGTAACTTGAATTTCTTGTATGTCAATAAGTATCTCATATCTTCAGTGCAGACTAATTGTTTTGACCTTTGTTATAAGGGTTTGTATTTTGGTTAGTATGCTAAATGCCCAGTGGTTTGATGGTCAGTATATATATATATATATACACACACACACTATATTGACAAAAGTATTGGGATACCCCTCCAAATCATTGAATTCAGGAGTTCCAGTCACTTCCATGGCCACAGGTATATAAAATCAAGCACCTAGGCATGCAGACTGCTTCTACAAACATTTGTGAAAGAATGGGTCGCTCTCAGGAGCTCAGTGAATTCAAGCGTGGTACCGTGATAGGTTGCCACCTGTGCAATAAGTCCATTTGTGAAATTTCCTCACTACTAAATATTCAGCGGTCAACTGTTAATGGTATTATAACAAAGTGGAAGCAATTGGGAACAGCAGCAACTCAGCCACATAAAATCACAGAGCGGGGTCAGGGCATGCTGAGGCGCACTGTGCGCAGAAGTCGCCAACTTTCTGCAGAGTCAATAGCTACAGACCTCCAAACTTCAGATTAGCTCAAGAACAGTGCGTAGAGAGCTTCATGGAATGAGTTTCCATGGCCGAGCAGCTGCATCCAAACCTTACTTCGCCGAGTGCAATGCAAAGCGTCGGATGCAGTGGTGGAAAGCACGCCGCCACTGGACTCTAGACCAGTGGAGACGTGTTCTCTGGAGTGACGAATCACACTTCTCTGTCTGATAATCCGATGGACGAGTCTGGGTTTGGCAGTTGCCAGGAGAATGGTACTTGCCTGACTGCATTGTGCCAAGTGTAAAGTTTGGTGGAGGGGGGATTATGGTGTGGGGTTGTTTTTCAGGGGTTGGGCTTGGCACCTTAGTTCCAGTGAAAGGAACTCTTAATGCTTCAGCATACCAAGACATTTTGGACGATTTCATGCTCCCAACTTTGTGGGAACGGTTTGGGGATGACCGCTTCCTGTTCCAACATGACTGCGCACCAGTGCACAAAGCAAGGTCCATAAAGACATGGATGAGCGAGTTTGACGTGGAAGAACTTGACTGGCCTCAACCAGACAGAACACCTTTGGGAAGAATTAGAGCGGAGACCACGAGCCAGGCCTTCTCGTCCAACATCAGTGCCTGACCTCACAAATGCACTTCTAGAAGAATGGTCAGAAATTCCCATAAACACACTCCTAAACCTTGTGGAAAGCCTTCCCAGATGAGTTGAAGCTGTTATAGCTGCAAAGGGTGGGCCAACTCCATATTAAACCCTACGGATTAAGAATGGGATGTCATTAAAGTTCATGTGCATGTAAAGGCAGACGTCCCAAAACTTTTGGCAATATAGTGTGTGTATATATAGGAAGAGCACTTCTGGTGGCCTTATGTAAACTAGTAGCTATTTGTCAGGTTGCTGCTGACGTGAAAGAATCAGGTTTTTGTGGTGTGGATTTTTTATTATTTTTTTAAAATTATTAAATTAGTTGTCTAGCCACTTGTTTGAACCCGTGTTCTGATCATTTTTGGCTCTTCATTGTGTTCGTAGGCAGCGCACATGTTTGGGTGGAAGTGCTTTGGAGTGAGGTTGAATCTTTAGCTGTTTGTTTTCACTGCAAAAAATGACATCCTAGCAAGTGAAAATATCTTGAATAGAATAAAATCTGTCTAGTATTTCCTATTATAAGGTTACAATAAACCAAATATTAGACTATTTCTAGACATTTCTACTAATTTCAAGCTTTATATGTTCTTATTCACGTAATGCAGCATTATTTTAAATTGATTTCCTTGATTTTGTTTTCTCTTTTCTCTATTTCTTTCTCTCTCTCTCTCTCTCTAGTCTTTTTGAGGGAGATGCAGACTCCAGGTTTGCAACAGCCCCTAGTCCCAGTAGCAGACACTTGTTGGGCTTCTCATCAAAGATCAACAGTGACATGGGAGCCAGCTTACATGATTCTCCGTCTTCTCACACTGGAAATAAGTAAGGGTATCCTGTGATACAAACATGCATGTTTGTTTGTGTTATGTTCTCCCCTGTATCTTTGACTCATTTTCACTTGCCTTTTTGTCTTTCATGCCCTTTTCTTTCCCCTAGGTTGGAAGACTTGCCAATGCCAGAAGAGAAGGCTCTCATGGTGGTTAAAAGGGATCCTTTCTTCCTCAGAACTCCTCCTCCTCCCTGCCAGCCTCCTGTAAACAGGACCAAGTGCATAAAGTTAGTACTGAGTGTACTCGAACTGCTACGGTTTTCATCTACACTATAAAAGTTTTTAGAAACCTGACCATCACACCTATATGTGCTTTTTGAACATCCCATTCCAGAGCTCAGGGCTCTGTGCAGGACACTCGAGTTCCTCCACTCCAACCTTAGCACACCATGTCTTCATGGAGCTCGCTTTGTGCACAGGGGCATTGTGATGCTGGCATAGGTTTGGGCCTCTTAGTTCCAGTGAAGGGAAACTGTAAAGCTACAGCATACAGAGACATTCTATACAATTGTGTGCTTTCGAATTTGTGGCAACAGTTTGGGGGACGAACCACATATGGGTGTGACGGTCAGGTGTCCACATACTTTTGGCCATATGATGTATGTAGTTATTGTTGTCAGTCTCAGGCATCCTTGAAAAATGTTATGCCTCAGTTACTTACAAGTGCAAGAATAATTTAAACCACGTGTACTTTCAAGCTACTTACTGACAAGTTAATTTGAGCTTAGAGTCTACTCAGTCTAATGGAAGTTGGAAAACAGTAGATAAAATTATATAAAACGATTTTATATAATATATACACACAGACACACACACACACACAGGTGTGTGAGTGCCCGCACCCCAATCACTTTATTAGGAACACCTGTACACCTACTCATTTATGCAATTATCTAATCAGCCAGTCATGTGGCAGCAGTGCAGTGCAGAAAATCATGCATATACAGGCCAGAAGCTTTGGGTAACATTGACATCAACCATCAGAATGGAGAAAAGTGTGATCTCAGTGATTTTGACTGTGGCATGATTGTTGGGGCCAGATGGGCTGGTTTGAGTATTTCAGAAACTGCTGATCTCCTGGGAATTTCACGCACAGCAGTGTCTAGCGTTTACTCAGAATGGTGCAATACAGGATGGGCTACAACAGCAGAAGACCTCATCGGGTTCCATTTTTGTCAGCTGAGGCTGCAGTGGGCACTTGCTCACCAAAACTGGACAGTTGAAGACTGGAAAAATGTAGCCTGGTCTGATGAATCTCGATTTCTGCTGAGGCTCACAGATGGTAGGGTCAGAATTTGGTGCCAATCCATGGACCCAACCTGCCTTGTGTCCACAGTCCAGGCTGGTGGAGGTGGTGTAATGCTGTGGGGAATGTTTTCTGACCATGTGCATCCCTTCATGGCCACAATTTACCATCTTCTAATGGCTACTTCCAGCATGCACTTTAGAGCCAAAACAGCTGTTCCTGTCCAAATACTTATAAATTGTACTGTATATTTGCAGCAGACTAAACAATTCACTTCTCTTCTGTGTGTAGGATGGCCAGTGAGCTGAGGGGATGGGTCCACCGCCATGAGGCAGTGCGCACTAAGAACCAGCGCAAAAGCGGCACCCACTCAAGAGCCAGAACCATAACGGTACAAGTGATCAGAGGCACTCACCCAGTCATCATCTCCGTTCTGCTTCCATAGATTCCCATTTACAGAGTGAAAGCTCTCAGGAGCTTCTACATCTACACAGATCCTTAAAATAGTTTATTGTGTTGGGTTTGCTAGTCCTATCTTTAATTTCCATGTTATGCCACATACTGTTTAACAGTAACGTACATTCTTGAGTAGTAGACACATGTTCACAAGTTATTAGGAAAGGAAAATTAGGCACTGTGGTGATAGTAATTTTGACTACGTATCTTTTGTGGAAACCTATCACTCAGGGTGCATTGGAGTGTGACACACATGGATTTGAACCCGAGAGTGTTTTCTGTAGTTCGACACTGTTTCTGTTCTTTAGGTAGATCTGGAGATACATATGCTTTGGTGAACAGAACTCTTGGGTTCAGAAGAGAACAGAAGACCCGTCTGTCTTCTCACATTCAGCTTGTATATTTTTGTAGTTTTTAGAAATTAAGTTAAACAGGTTTCTCTGAGCAGCCATCATTTTCTTTCATTTCATGTCCTTTCACTCCTGTCTCTTTAATTACCACCTCCTACTCATGTCATGTCTCTTAACATTATGGGGTGATAAGACTAAGACCTAAAGAAACCCCATACCTTTATCAGCCTTACAGGTGTTTTATAATAAATTCTTCAAACCCAAAAGTAGTCAGTCTGAAAGTTGAGGAAAAGCTAGTGCGAGTCTCCGCTTATGAATAGGTAGGGCTGGAATGCCTACAAGGGAGACTTATTATTTCTCAAATCTTTTATCACTGGCTTTCATCGGATGTGTTTGTCTCACATAAGAGAAGTAAGGACGCAATTGCAATGAGTTAAATCTTCTAAGGTAATCATAAGTAACACACAGAGTGTGGTGGTGCTTATTCAATTCAATTCAATTCAGTTTTATTTGTATAGCGCTTTTAACAATGGACATTGTCACAAAGCAGCTTTACAG
>CM075021.1:736162-756262 GCA_037576675.1 Pangasius sanitwongsei | reverse complement strand
TCTGTTATTAATGTTAGTCATTATATTACACTGTAGTCAAAAATACACATTTTTTAACTATCCTAGACTCAGTGGTGCATGAATTTTCAGAAGTTGAACATTTTTGCATAAATCAAGGATTTTGCATAAAGCACTTTTGAATTCTCAAAACAGGACACAGGACAGGAATTAAAAAGTATTTCAAAATAGTATTGTGACAGTGTAATCAGGGGGCTGTTAATGACTTATAAGGTATTTTCAATGAGAAATAAAAACATTTTATATTGCTTGTATAGTTTTAATTTTCCCAATACCTACACAAAATTAGGAAATCAGAGGCAATATTGAGGCAAGATTCCAAAACCACCCATAAAATATTCAAAAATAACTGGTCATAGTCATTTTTGCTTGTGGTATTGCTGTAGTTAAACTTGGAATTGTAAAACATTAGAGACTTTGTTTACCTGGCTGCCCTGGAGGTTTCTCCTCAACAACATCCACAGTTTTAATGATCTTTTGTTTTGGGTCTTGCTGTTTTTTAACCAAACTAATGCTGTCTGTGTTGTGTTTGTCAGGTTTGCCAGTGGTAATAGTTGTAGTAGTACTATTAACCAGTCTGTTTGTGGTCACTGATGCATTTGTGCTGGAATCACTTTCACCCTCAGTTACATGTGATGTAGACCGAATGACAGTTGTTCCTGTATTGCCAGAGTCTGTAGTAGTAGCTGTGATCCCAGCGTTGGTCTTCATGTAGCTTCCCAAATCTGTGATTGGATTGGAATAAGTTTCTGGAATAGTTGCAGTTTGACTTTGAGTGGTTGGTGATGAAGTTGCACTTGACATTGTGTTTTGTTCATAGGCCTGACTGAAATTTTGCATGGAAATGGTTCCAGTGTTGTGGGTTTGCTCAGTTAAAGTTTTCATAGTGACCGCAGCTACTGTGCTTGGTATGATGTTTCCTGTCATTTCTAAAGAAGCTGAATTAGACTTCATCTTTATGTGACTTGAAGTTGATTCCATGTGACTTGAAGTTGATTGCATGTTCATCATCATCTGAGAAGTGGTCTTCTCCTCTCTTCCTTCCTCTGTTGCAGGGAGTGTTTTAGGCGTGGTGTGTTTTGTGGGCCAAATGGCTCGGAAGTTATCTGTGGTAGCTGAGGACTGCAAGGCTCTGAGCTTGATGAAGCTTTCTGTGGTGGACTGGAAGGTTTTTGCTATTGCAAGTCCTGAATTATTAAGCATTTTCATCTTGACCGGCAGAGAAGAGTCAGATTCTTCCAGCTGAGGCTTGGGCACACTTTGTGTTGTTGTACTTTCCTGAGTTGGAGTCTTGGGTTTAGCTGAAATTGGCCATGGTCTGGTAATAGTTTTGAATGAAGGAGCACTGAGAGGAAGAAGTTCCTCCTCTGTAAAAAGATCTACAGAGCTGTCACCACTGTGACTTTCATCTTCACCCACTACAGGAAGGAATTAAACAACAAATCACTGTCTTATCCATTTAAGATTTATGATCATAACATTCCAATTTTAGATATATGAATACTATGAGAGGCCCTTACAAGACCCTACATCTTTAAACAAAGGTTTTGGAATCATAAATTGTTGTGTGAAACAGCTTTTGAGTTCAACTTCGAGGGCTCACTGAAAGGTTTGATGAGGATGAAAATAATGGAAATCATATGCTATGAACAAAGTTACCAGTTATCGACCCAAAAGAACACCAATTGAACTGCTGACTTTGGACCAACATGTTAGACAGCACTTTCCACCATCATCATCAAAATTAATTGGGGAAACATCTTCTGAAAGAATGGTGCTCCATTCCTCTAGTACAGTTCCATTGACCCGTAGAATCTGCATCGACTCTGACATCAGTGGTCATGAAATCATGTAAGCTTCTGGTGTTATCGATTTTGAAAAGGAATACAAGTCCCCATCTGGATTCACTGCAGTTCGCCTGTATGACCAACTGTGGAGCATGCAGTCAACACGAGCCTCCACTATGCCCTGGACCATCTGGACAATACTGGTGTCTATGTCAGAATCAACCAGCAGGGTGCACCACAAGGGTGCTTACTTTCCTATACTATACTCATTATGTACAAATGACTGCATTTCTCTCCATCTCTCAGTCTAATCCATCACATTTGTAGCCGGGTGTTTAATCACTGAGAACACTGAACCCCATGACACAAACAGCTGGTCGGATTTCCTGTCAGATCTGCAGCGCATGGACCAGAGAGAGAGCATTTAACCACTCCTGTCCTTCAGAAACAAAAGAAGGAGGACAGAAAGCTAATAATGTAACTGGCTTTCAATAACTGGGGATAAAATAGGGATTAGGCTTCAGCAAGACCTGAGCCTCGCCCTGTAGAAATTGCATACATAATGGGTTTACAGACAAAGCATGGTTGTCACAGACACACTGTACAGAAGCTCAAAAAGAGAGCTTTGAGATCTAGTTGATCCAGAGACTCAAATGGAGGTTCTGAAATTACCTCCAGTAACATATACAAGTCCCATGGCGTCTGTCATGATTGCCTTTCTGGTCGGGACAGTGCCCACTGGCACATCTTACGTCACAAAAGAGGGGCATTTCCAGGGATGCAGGGCCGCTGCACAGGTTATTGACACTGTGACATGGTGATGCGGGTGGTGGATCCAGCCTGAGGGAGGCAACCCATCGTTGAAAATCCCTTATATACAGGTGGCCAAAGAGGACAGCTAGCCTGCACTGGAGACTCTTAAGGGAAAAGCAGGCACAGTGTTCACACGAAGCCGGGGATGCTAGCACGTGTGCTAGGGCATGTATGCTAGGGCATGTTGCAACCCAAGGCATTAAGCACACACCGGGTGAGTGTCAATGCTCAAAATCTTGTTTCCACAGATGTATGTCTTAGCCTTCCCATTTGGAGTCCACCGTCTCCATGTAAGACATCAATAAGCGCAGCATAGTAAGGTGAATAGCTGACTAAGGCTACTGTTTGGAAACAGGCTAGCCGCAAGCAGACAAGAGTTTAGAGCAGGCAGCGTTCTGTGACCAAACTGATAACTCGCTCCCTGAACAGTTTAGCTGACCTGCTAGCTGCGCTCATCATCTGAGAGATGCTTCTGCGAGCAAGAAGAGGTTTTAGACTCGCTGACATAGTGCCCAGGATTAAAAGGCAGATGTATGCCCTGCCTCTGTGACGCACGTCATGTCTACCAGCCAGTCCGTGCTGGCATAATGCAATAGTGCTTCTGAGGGACAGCACGAAGGGGTCCCATAGTGAAATACCGAAAGGAATGCTTGAAAGAGAACGCAACTTGCAGGCTGGTATGTGAACAATATCCTCAGAATTGTTTAGAAGGAACATGAAGAACATGAAGAACATCACATGCCTTAGTTAGGCATATGGATGGAAGGATGTTCTTTCTGAGGCAGTTGAGGAAACTCAATGTATCTCTATCAATACTGTTTCAGTTTTACAGAGCTATCATTGAGAGCATCCTTACATCCTCTGTCCCTGTGTGGCTCCCCTCCTACTCTTCTCAGTCCAAGAGAATATTACAGTAAGTAAGCTGAACTGTTGAGAAGATCATCAGATACCTGCCCACTCCCATCAGTGAACTGTATACCACCAGAGCAAGGACATGGGGCCAGAAAATTGCTATTGACCCACCCATCCGGGGAACCACCTGTTTCGGAAGCTACCATAAGGCAGGCGCTACCAAACCAAATGCACTAAGAAAGCTTGTCATCACAACAGCTTCATCAACCTCACCAACCAAGACTAATGATGTTTTTCTTAGTTTTATATTCATACTTTGCATGTTATGTGTTATTGTCTCTGTCTTTGTAAGTCTGATCTGTCTCTGTATCTGTATGTTAATTTGTGGCACTATTCAATGTGTGTATGTGACAATTTTTGACCCCTGTGTTACACCTGTGTGTGTTACATGGCACCAGTCACACCAAGAGAAATTCCGATACATGACTGTGCATCTCTGATAATATTGGCAAATAAAGTGTGTTCTGATTCTGATACTGATTCTGAAAGTGTTCGGTAGCTCATGGTGGTCCAAAACCCAACTTCTTCGAATCAGGTTTGGAGAGGGCCATGAAAAAATACTTTTTCAAAATAATTTGTAATATTTTGTAATTCTATTTTTGTGGATAATTTGTAAAATAGGTGTATTTTCCTAGCTATTTTTACTCAAGGACCATGGGGATTGCAGTACGTGGATAACAGACTTTGTAGCATGGCCTTCAATAATTCAGCTCTGAAAATGCCATCTTTTCTAGATGCATCTGTCAGTTGATTTAGAATATGTAGTAAACAGATTGTATTTACTTACTGTTCTCCTCTGCCTCCGTCTCATCCACCGGGTCAGATTTGTAGTATGTGATCCCCCTAACAATCAACTTTGGGTGCTGCTGCCTCCCATGATGCTCTTGTTCCTGTAAAGCTTTAACATCTGGTCCAGGTCCACGCCTTTTTAACAGGCCTCCCACAAACTTCTCCTCATACTTACTCTGTCCAAATCACAGGTCATATCACATGTGGGATTGTAGCTGGGTAGCAAGGATGGTTATGCCACCTTGCACCTAACACACACCATTCAGTCTTAGATGCTATCTGGCACATTTTATTTTACAATGATTTAGCTGTATCCCTGTGCTATATTAATTGTATGAATATGTGATTCATAAAATTGTAAAAGGAAACTGTAGATATATGTAGGGGTGGAAAAGCAGTGAGAAATTATAGTGAGAAAATATAGTGTGTCATAATGTTACTCAATTAAAAGTGAAAGTATCCAGACGAAAAATTTATTCAAGTAAAAGTTAAAAATTTGCTACTTTATATATACTGAAGTATTAAGTAATAAGTAAGTGTTTTCATCTGATGAAATTAAGTTAGTCATGTTTTTATGTGAAAAGTGACTTATTACTTATCTAAAAACTGTTAGAAGATGATATTCATTTTAAAGCAACTACAGTTTTGATTGAAAAAAACTCTCTGTAAGTTTGCTGGTCATATGCATAACTAACACTACGTATTTTAATAATAAATTAATCAGAAATCAATTTGACTTACTGCCTAGCTAATTATGTTAGCTACTGGCATCAATGCTAGTCCAACCTGGTATCAGCAAATAAAACAGGCTAACTTAGTTAAATCTATCAAGTTAATGTTAGCAAATTAGCAAAACTGATCTCAAAATCACATTTTTTAAATTAGACAGAGTTCACGCCTTTGTTTTATTCTCGTTTTATTATACGAGTCTTTGCTTACTCCAACATATTGAAACATTTTACTGAGGTAAAGGCCAGGGATGTTCATCCTGAAGTTCCACGCTGCAGTGGTGGATTATCCACATTCAAATGCACACAAATAGCTATAGCGCTAACATTGTGTAGCATGAGAAGTTCGGAGCAGATGACAAATTGTTATGATTCTTGATAGTTTTTTCTACACTGATTGGATTTTCTACTTGATTTTCTACTTGATTGGATGTTAATCTACAGGCCTGTTCACTGTCATTGGCTGTATGACAGAGAAGAAGAGAGCTGTGATTTGTAATCAATACTTTGAAGGTCTAAATAAAAATGTAAGAAGTGAAACGTTTTTTTTTTTTTTTTTGGAATTGTAATTAGAATTAAAAAAAGTAGGATCACAAGTATTCCATTTCAACAGTATAAATAGGCCAAAATAATGCATATGCAAATTATAGTAAAGAAGTACAATGATTATAATGAATATTTTCCACCCCTGGATATATACTGCTATAGTGTTAGGATCTGCCCACCTCTGTATTCTGATAAGCTGCAGCCTCGCTACTCTTCTCGCTCTGTTTCTTTCTGTTCTCAGGCCATGGTGGGGGTGCAGATGTTGGTAGGACTGTTATTTCTGGTTCTGGTGGCACACTCTCTACCTTAGTCTTCTCAGTAGTCTGGTTCTGAAATAATACCTGAAGTGTAGCACACAAAACAACCACTAATGTGAATCTGTAAATTAAGGTTATAAATCGCTCTGCTCTTGCCTTTACTGTTGAGCAACAAATCAGAATAAGGAATGACATGGATTAATGCACAAAGGAATTATTTCCTAGGCTATACAGAAATGTTTTAATAAAAAAAACAGAGAAGAAAAGAAAAATACCCCCAACACAACAACAATAAGAACATATAAGAGAAGAGTCACCACATCCTGACAGGGACACACGCCACACTGGGGAGGGGGCAGAATCCCAGCCACCAGCCCATCAGAGAGATGAACAGTGGTACTGACCACCCGAGATCCCAGCGTGATGAAGATAATCCATTAGCAATAAGCTACGACAGGGCTTTACAATGATTTTTCATGGGGTAAGGGTACAACGTGAAGCCCACAATAAAAACACAGTCTTGGGTTGCTTATTGCTTGTATAAAAAGGGCAGCAAAAACAATATGATTAAAAAAAAATCCAGTGTTCATTAAATAATTTAATTTTAATAATATTCATGATAAACAATTCTTCCACCACACTATGTAATATGTTAACAGTAATCTTTGAGAGCTAAACAATTTAACAGTCAAGGATTAGGGCATTATCTGGACAGAACAATGGCTTAAGTATAACGGTTTTATTGTTTTTTTATTGTTTAAAACCTGCTGTTTTCTTCTTGTTTAAAACCTGCTGAATTGACACAGAATTCAGTTATTGTGATGCATTCACAGGTGTGTATATATGGAAGATTTTACAACAGCAATCAGATTTCAGAACTGAAACTATCCATTTTATAATGCTTCATTTGGGTTCCAATTTCATTATCTAATTTGAGTCAAGGCTGATGAACTGAGCTTTACAATATATTCATAAAAAAGACAGACAGCCCAATCTTTTGACACCCGATTTCCCCTCCAAGTGAACTGCAAATGATTTAATCCACATCACAAATTCATAGTTTAAACTTGGCTAAATCAGACATAACTGTGGTTGGCACAGATGTCATACCCAAATGTATAAGAAACCAAAACAAAGAAAAGAGAAAACAAGAGCTAACTTTCCCCATATCCATTTTCTAAACTCACCCTCTCGATGTTGGCCACCCGCTCCAGAAGCTCGGCAGTAAGCACACTCAGCTTAAGCAACTTTAACAGATTTGCTTTGGAGAAAGAGTCCTCCAGCAAGTCCATTATAGCCAGGAGCTGTAAGGATCAAACAAAATCGGTCACAACAGAGCTTGGGACAAACCTTGCCTCATAGTATGCTTTAGTATTGTTCTCAAACCATTGGAATGAGGAAGGAAGAGCAATGTTTCAATGGATCCATATGGATCCAGGCTACACAGGCTATATAAAACAATGCCACCATAGCTCACAATAGGATACACAAGACATTACACAGAGGGGTGACAAAGGAAAAACCAAAATAAAGTGTCTAAGATTTTACAGATGCCCTGCGTATGGGGGCCTTGTCATCCTGGAAGATACCACTCCCATCAGGGTAGAAATGTTTCATCATAGAATAATATAGTCGGAATATCTTTTTTTGTTTTGTAGTATTGTTTTGCAGTGACCCTTTCCATCTAAGTGGACAAGTGGACCCAAACATGCTAGCAAAATTCCTCCCACACCAGAACAGACCCACTGGACAATCACTGTAGGGGTTAAAATCAGGTCTGTACTGTTCTTTTGGTGTATGCATACATGCACTTATAGTTGGGGATGAACTGTTCTTGCTGACAGTCTGATCATATCCTAAATTCTCAGTCACCTGTAGAACGGTTGCTCTTCTGTTCTTCCTTACATATCACACAAATGCACAAGCATCACAGTCACTGGATGTGCACATTTCCATTTTTTTTTTCCTATTTACTGATGTCTCTCCCATAGAACTAAATGCTCTTTAGTGACTGTTTCTATTGAATCACAGTTTTAATTGAGCAGCCTTTGTGCCTGAAGCTCCTGCCTTCCATGACTAAATAATGAGCCTTCATTTTAAGTCACTTTGATGATTTCTCTTGACGTTTTTGACCCAATATGGTAGTCACCTGAGCCTGATCTGCAGTAAACCTGTCAGGAGGCATCTGTGCAAGCAGGACAGGTTTATGTCTCCATTTATTTATTCAGGTTTGCATGTAATTTGTCACCCATCTGTAGATGGTAATCTGCATGGAAATCACACCATAACTACAAGTCTGGACACACTGTGTAAATTGCTTAGGAATGTAAAGGAAAACAAGGGAAACTCTATTGTTAGTTTACTTACAGTTGGACTTGGAAAAGTTAGAAACACCTTTATTAGGTATAGTTACCTTGTAGTTACACTCACTGGCCATATCACATAAACCTACTTAATATGTGTATTTTGTTGATATACAGCTCTTAAATATTGCCCATCTTTTGCTATGCATAATTCATCAGCCTCCATTCTCTCATTCAATGAGAAGGGCTGACCACTGACAAGACAATACTATATTTAGGTGCTAGACCACTCTTGGCAAAACAGAAAGCAGTGACCCTGACACGGTTGTGTGTATTTAGCTTGTATGAGTGTATCAGTCCACTAACCAAAAGCATCCAAAAGCATAACAATAGCTGGGCTGACTGCAATAACTGCATGCCTACAATGTGCTCCTATAAACTCTGTGTACCTGATAAAATGGCCGGTGTGTGTAGCTTCATGTTAGGTGTACATTATAAGGTGGCCAGAGTGTATAGCCTTGGTGACTATACAACGCTGGGAGTTATAGGCAGCTCTATTTAATCCAGGTGCTGTCACCTTGTCATTTTCTCTCGCAGCTTGCTGAAGCTTCTTTTCTCTCAAGTTTTCCTCGCAGGGCTGCTGCGCTGGCGGTGGAGTTGCTGCGCATGCGCATTTGCAGCCGTGGCAAGACGCAACGCTCTGCACCGTGCCCGGGACTCTGACAACACATTTACAGCCACAGTCAGCGCCTCTCTCTTTGTCATAATCAGCCAGCAGCTACAAAGAGAAGAGGACGCACGGATACATTTTCCACCAAGCCATGATCAGTGTATAACACAGCAACGTAACAAAGTAAAACTTTCAACGAGGTTCGTTAAAGAAGCCTGCGGTGCATGCACAACACATTACACAATAAACACTGTTCAGTGGATTTTAACCATAAAACCCAGAAGCATCGATTAACAATTAATGTACATTCATTAGAAAAAAAAATAACTGTGCACTTTGAAATGAATGGCGTTATTTCTTACCTCAATCAGAACGTTACCCTGATCTTCCTGCTCAGCTTGTGAAGGTTTGTTTTGTTCGCTTTTCTCCTGCTGAAGTGCGCGAGCTGCGTGTGGGGCGGCTGAAGTGTAAGCGAGTAACACCAGGCACCAAAATCCCACTTTCTCCATCGCGGAGCTACAAAACCTTTATTCTACACCGAAAACAACAGAAAAACAGTGACAGTGAATGTTAGGCTCTAGTTCTTTCGTTTATTACAGAGAAGATGTTTCATGTATCTCAATATATTGCGCTCTTCTGGTCCAGTCATTGAAACGACAGGGGTTGGACAGTTCAGTGTCGTTAATGTCGTCCATATAAACAGGTGCGCGATCTGCCTGCTGAGAAGAGACTGAAACAGCCTATTCCAGCTGAGAGAGAGTGAGGAGGGCTGGAAGGGCTGGTGGGGACAAATAGTGGGTGGCAACGGGGGATTACGCCAAGGACTGCACCATATTTCATTTAGTCACCATCACGATATTGTCTCTGTGGGATGTAATTTGCAGATGAGCCCTATAACAAATCACGGCATGAGTGCTGTGAGCATACCGAATAGCTAGAGACTTTCAAAATGAGTGCTAATTGTTTTCATAAATCACGGCATTTTCCAAGATCCAGCAATTATTTTGGCCAGCAGTGTATTTTACTAAACGCGCGCCCATTGTGCGCACCAATGGAAGTGCCATAGCGCCATCTTCTGCGTGTTTTTGCACACCATCATGAACTAAAGCGATATTTTATAGTAGTTGCTATTATGCTATTAATTACTGACTTAAATGGGTAATTTAGGCCTTGGAGTATTAGGTTACACAAAAGTAATTTGCACGTGAGCATCCTGATAGGAGAAACTAAACACCTGTTTGTCCACCAAATTAATAATAAAGTTGTAAAGCACGACATAGACCACAGTATTGTTGTCTAGCAGGTTTAATGTTATACATCTCTAAGACATCAATAGTATACTAGCCTATATAGACATACACTATGAACTCCAGGGGTGTCCCAAGTCTGGCCCCAGGGCCAAATGCAGCCCGTGGACAGATGCTAACTGGCCCCACTGGACTGTATTGTACAGTGTGGCCCGACCGCCAACACGCCAACAAGACCTTTTTTTCTCTGACATTCCTGAAGATTAATTTATATTTAGAATAATACTTAGTCATGCCTAGAGACAAAAAGTGCAAAGTTAACAGTGAGAAGAAGTGATTTCAAAGGAGCTGGAAACCGTTAAGCTTAGAAAACCTTTTGTGAATTCTTGAATTTGGATTTGACAATTTATGATTATGTTAATTTGTCCAATTACTTCCGGAAACATATAAAGTACTGTAATTCCTACACTGTTCACTCGATTTGGATGTAAATATCCTTTGAATACACCTGAAAGTCTCATATTCATTATTTAGTCAACTCCAATATACTGTGGTTACTGTATATTTGAGACTGTATATACACACTCACGGAACACTTTATTAGGAACACCCGTACACCTACTCCTTCATGCAATTATCTAATCAGATAATCATGTGGCAGCAGCGCAATGCAAAAAATCATGCAGATACGGCCAGCAGCTTCAGGTAATGTTCACATCAACCATCAGAATGGGGCATAAATCCCACAGTGCCTGGAACAGCTAAATGCCCGGAGCTCCAACCCCAAGCAGAGCAGGAGAACATTGGTAGGACAAGTGGCCTTCAGTAAGCAAGGGGAAGGACTGGCACAAGTTTGATGATGATGTGGACAGTATCCTGGAAGCAACATCGAAGGAGACTCCGGACAATGTCAACCATCATCATCATCAGCATTGCAGCTGAAAGGTGTGACACAGTAGAGAAGAAAGGCAATCTGAAGAACCACAGAGCAGAGAAAATCAGCCAGATTAAGGCAGGAGCCACATACACTAAAACGGCAGTTTAAGGAGGCTGGTGAGGAAGAGAGGCAGACCTTGGGAAAACTCCATACTATCCTCTGGAAGAATAAGCTTCTTGCTGCCTGTGTTCACCAGGCAGCTGCTAGGATAGAAATGCAGCAGCCACCTCATCTCTTCCAGAGAGGAGATAGCCCATCATCTCCGCAAGGAGCCCAGGTCTGCTGAACCAAAATGCTGGGTGAAGGTCGCTACTGTTGGCAGCATGCCCAGGTGATGAAGTCAATTGCCAACACCACCTGCAGTGCCAGAGAACAGTTCAAACACCTCTGACCAGCAAGGCAGAGCAGGGCAGAAGCCCCAGCCGGAGACAACAGCAGGGCTCTTAGCACATGACTGGAAAATGAGAATGGACCTGGGGAAGCAGCTCTGATTCCCAGAAAACATCACAGAGAAATCCCTGAGACCAGACACAGTGCTGGTTTTGGAATCATCATTCTGTTCATTCTGGAGCTGACAGTGCCCTGGGAGGAGAGGATAGAGGAGGCCAACGAAAGGAAGTGAGCCAAGTATGCAGACTTGGTAGAAGAGTGCCACAGACAGGGGTGGACAGCATGGTGCGAGCCCATAGAGGTGGGCTATAGAGGCTTTGCAGCTCAGCCCCTGTGTAAGGCCTTCAGCCCCCTGGGCATCACAGGGGTGCACAAGAGGAAAACCACCAAGGAACAATCCCTGGAGGCATGCTGCTTAGATAGGGGTGAGATCTGTGGTTTCTATCAACA
The DNA here is from genome assembly GCA_037576675.1 of Pangasius sanitwongsei. NCBI lineage: Eukaryota > Metazoa > Chordata > Actinopteri > Siluriformes > Pangasiidae > Pangasius > Pangasius sanitwongsei. The sequence goes on along the minus strand of CM075021.1, from coordinate 744,415 downwards.
AATTCCTTTAAAAGGGCTGTATGACTGTACTGGTGGGTGACTATTCTTCTGAGATCCCACTGGTACTATTCCATGATGCCTCATGTCCTTTTGTGAAGTTCTGATAAATAAAGCAGCATGGTTGATCGTTATTTATCTCTGAAGACTTAAGTAAACTAATGTTTTTCTTGCATTATGGTTAACAGCAAAAAATACTTATCTAATTTGTAGTATACCTGGGTGTTCTTCTTTGTTATTCTTAAAATTTCTTTGAAAATTGCTGCTAAGCAAGTGCCTCACCATGCCTTCCCCAGGTTACCTAAAAATATAAACTATGTAAAATCTTGTTTAAGATGTTCTTATGTTTGCTCCTTGTTTAATGATAAATCGCAGCACATATCATGTACCTTGACATCAGAACATTATTTTTAAAAAAGAATAATAAATAAATTTAATGATCCTATGTTAAACACTTAATAATTTCATGGTTTATATCTTAGTATAGGTTGAACATATAAATATCTAACTGATCTAGCATCATACAAGTAAATGGCCGAGGAAGAGATGAATATCTTTGAATACTACACGTCCGGCTCTCCTAGGTCAAGTGGTGTGTTGCTGATGACCATCCTGATATGTCTCTGAAAATGTGTTGGATTTATTGTGTCCTAAAAAAATAAGTGCAAGGTCTTGCTGATTGTCACATTGGGTGACAAAAAGAGAATACTGCAAATAGTAATTTAGCTCAAACTGCTTAGCAACAATATATCTGTCACTGACAGGTGTATCTTCTATAGCAGTTAGCATGACTTGAATGTTCTTAAAGTGCTTCTCAATATTTTCTGAACTGCATGGGCTGAAGAACAGCTGAGAAGCATCTCATCCAGTTCAGTCATTGAATTTACTGATGTCAAAGGGCCAAATGCATGCATTTCCAGCCTTTAGTGACTGGGTGCACTGACGGAGAAATGTAAAGCATGGTATCAGTATCATATTCATATATTTAAATTTAGATGTATTTCCTTATACTGAAAATATATATATTATATATATAGTCATGTCACTAACTTTTTTTTTTTGCACAGTCTGTTTGCAATGTCATCATTTTCCAGGTACCGTTTTAATCAGTTCGGCATTGTTAGAGAAACAGTCCAAACATTAGACGAAAGAAATGCCACTGTTCAAATAAGAACAAAAAAACTTTTCTTTCACAAGCAATGCTAAATAAAATAATCTGTAATCCTACAACTTAAAGTGATATTTCCACCAAAAACTGCAGTCTCATTAACTATGCCTTGGGAAAATATTATATATATATATATATATATATATATATATATATATATATATATATATATTATGATGGTGGTTTCCTTGAATATGTTAGAGTGAAATATCACTTTAAATCATACTGAACACACTGGATGCAATACAAGAGTGTGCTTTCAACTAAATCCTTCTTGACATAATTTTTTAGTACCTTATATGAACAAGTCCATTAGCACTTAAGTAAACTGGGGAGAGGTGTGTAGCATGACATATTCACACTGGACTAATAGAACTGATGATCTGGGGTGAAGCTATACTATATAATACTATAGCAGTATAGTACTATATCAAAGCCTTCAATGACCAATGACAAAACCAGTAAATACCACATCATTATCTGCAGCAGCCATTACAGAACTCCACCATGAATACAATCAGTTCATCACATTATAGTCAAAGTCAAAGTCAACTTTATTGTCAATTCTGCTATATGTACAGGACACACAGAGGATTGAAATTTCGTTTCCCTCAGACCCATGGTGTGAGAAACCAACATAACAAGACAAGTAATTAAAAAAAAGTAAAATAAAATACAATATGTACACTATAAACCTACATGGCACATGTGAGTGTGTAAATACTTATATTTTAGTGCAAACAAGAGACAGCAGCAGTTGTGGAAGTGGACCTGGTTACATTGTAGTGCAACAGAGAGAGCAGCATTAGTAAAAGTGGCTTGTGTATTTGTGGGATCTGGGGTGTGTGTGTGTGCGTGCACGCAGTTACAGTTCGGTGACTCTTAAGGCAGAGGGCAGAGAGGGGAGAGTTCAGCTTTCTGACCGCCTGGTGGCTGAAGCTGTTCTTCAGTCTTGTGGTTCGGGCCTGGAGGCTACGAAATCTCCTCCCCAATGGCAGAAGACTAAAGAGGCCTTGCAAGGGGTGGGTGGGGTCTCCCACTATGCTGAGAGCTTTCCGGGTTAATTGAGTGTTGTAAATGTCTGTGAGGGAAGGTAATGTGGCACTGATGATTTTTCCTGCTGCATTCATTATGCGTTGCAGTGTCCTCTGGTTTTGAGCAGTGCTAAGATTAAGATTATCTTAATCTTATTATACTGTACACATTTATATCAGAAATGATCAAAACATTGTCATTGTTTCTTCTCTCTACTTAGTGTATTATAATACATGTTTATGGTTGAAATATTTTATAATAAGTAGTTTTTGCTTAAAATAAATTTGTTTTCCCCAAAAAGTGGTTTTTGTTTACAACTTAGGAGAAACAGCCAGGAAGTGATCAGTGTGTTTGGGAAAAAAAATTTCTCTCATGAAACTAACTGAGATCTTGAAAATCTTCATCAGGAATACTGTTAAGAATTTAAAATATAAAATAGTTTTGATTTGCTTAACATTTTTCTTGGTCACTGCATAATTCCATATGAAATTCATAGTGTTAATATCTTCTTTCTTTGGATTTGTAGTGTATGTTGAAATCTGTATGTTTGCTTAGGTGTTTTTAAACTTTCAATTGGTATTGTATGTTGAAATCTTTCAAATGTATATTTCCATTAAAAGCCACAGCATTTCTTAGATTATAATCAGTGTTTTTGCCTTTCAACTTTCATATCAGTGTGTCATAGTTGGTCTATCTTACAACTCATTGTAAACCTATTTTTTTTTTTATTTATGCTAAACTTAAAAATACATATGAAAACAGTTGCACCATAAACAAAGATATCACTTCTAAAGAAGATAATCTTAAGATGCTTAAAAAAAAAAAGAGAGATTCCTAAACAAAAGAATAACAAATTGTTTTAGCTCACGGTAGTCATTACAGAACAAACTTTGGGCTCAGACGAGACATGGCTTGCATGTGCATTTAACCACTGGCTCTAATGTTCTAAAAAAAAATATACTAGCACGTTATGTACAGAACACTGGTTAATCACAAAATAAAGTCCATGCTGAATCTGAGAATAAATATCAGCTCTTCGTGGGGAGATTCCTGGGCGACTGGGGACATAATTTTCACTTCTGTCTACCAAACTTCTCAGCGCTCCAAACATAGACTCGTCAGGTCCATGCTCTTCAAATGAGTGTGAGAGGAGCAGGCGCAGCTCCACTGTCCAACAGTCCATTCACTATCCTTCAGTCCGTCTCCATCGCTCCACTGTGGGACTCCTTGGACACCATCAGCCTCATCAGCTTTCCGTGCAGCTTCTCGATCTTCTTCACGTCCTGTGCCTGATCGGTCTTGTACTGCAGACACTGAAAGTACAGAAAAGCCCAGAGGTAAAAATGTGACACAGAACACGTGGGTTTGAGGATCTATCGACTGAGAAAAGCAGCTTACCACAGCGTTATCTGTGACTTTCATACAGAGGTTCCCGTCGCAGTGGCGATACTTCAGCACAACTCGGACCTGCACAGAGAATTCAAGCCGTCTGGTTCAGTCACTACCACTGCCTTATAGCGCTGATCACAGCTGTACTAGCTGTACTACTGTGTTATAGTGGAAATGATCAGACAGCTGGAACCGGTGGATCCTGAGACAAACAGCGCTCGCAAATTTCACAGTTAAAGTCAGGAACAGGGACAATGTTAAGTGTTTTAAACGCTACAACACAGTGTAAAACCTCAGTCCTGTTAAATGTTCAACCCGAGGGCAGGCTGGCAAACCCGGCTTCATCACATCCGCCTTACCTTCATCGGGTCCGTCAGATAGAGCTTCTCTGCCGCTCGAGCAAACTCTTCCCAGGTCTGATAATAAGGCATGATTCAAAAAAACGTGAACTAAAAGTGAAAATTATAAATTACAACTACTCGTTTCTTGCTAGGTAGACAAGCTACAGGTCTATAACACATCAGCGAAGTCGGCGAAGGAAAACATGGCCGCAATGATCAGAAAGAATCATCCTGGTTGGTCCGTTATTGAACCAATGGGAGCGCTCATTACTGCCAAACGCCTCAGCGCTTGAGGACGCATGCGCAGTGTGACACGTAAGCGCCACCCGCGCCTGTGACTGGCTGCAATCCGCGTCCCCTGCCCGATCTGTACTGCGCATGTGTGCACTGCGCACTACGTATTTATGCCCTTTCTCTGAAATTTTTATTTAATTCTGTCTGTCCAATGGCTCATTTCTTTTTTCTTTTTTGTCTTTGTTTCATTTTCAGTGCTGTGCTAAATTGTTAATGGTGACTTTGTATAATGCATGCATGTATGTTGTATAATTTTGTATTAACGCACATTTTGTGACATTTCAAAACAACTCATACACTGTATGTAAAATTATATTCATCTCTGTCAGAGACAGCTTCAGCTACCACAGCAAGAGGATTACATAAAAGCACCAAGCTTAGCACAAACATCCCATGTTTTTAGCCTTCTTGTTTTCTGTGGTGCTCAAATCTTTAAATATTGTTTTATATCTTAATAATTTAAATATAATAAAAGTAAATGTTAGCATTTTTCTGTTATAACTTTTTTTTAATTAATTTTGATTGTGATAATACAAAATTATACAACATACATGCATTCATTATACAAAGTCACCATTAACAATTTAGCACAGCACTGAAATTGAAACAAAGACAAAAAAGAAAAAAGAAATGAGCCACTGGACAGAGAGAATTAAATAAAAAATTTCAAATAAAGTGCATAAATACATAGTCTTTTTTGCTTTATTATTTGTAGATGTTTGATGTTTAAGTCTATATAGTTTGACTTCAGTCTTGAAGAATGTCAATACAGGCCTAGAATTATTATATTTAAATTTGTGAATTAAATCAATGACAAAATATTGATTGTTCTTGCTATTGCTTTTGCTCTGGATAAGGGTGTCTGCCAAATGCCGTAAATGTAAATGTAAAATCTACTAAAGCCAAACAATACATCACCTAGACAAAGAATAACATCTATAAACTCAATATGGTCTATAATACATCTACTGAAATCTTTACAGAATTTGTGTGTGTGTGTGTGTGTGTTTGTGTCTGTGTGTGTGCATACAATGCCATTATACTTGTGTTCAATGAAATTTGTGCTTAGTAATTCAGATGTTTTAATATTTTAATTTTGATTTACCTCTGAGGTTAGCCTGGTATACCTGCAGGTGGAGGTCTAAGATTTGTAGGAAGTCTGTTACTGTATACCCTGTGGATTAAGCAGGAAAAACAATATTGCTTGTAGAGAGATTTGAACACATTAAACTTTGTGTATACCATTGTGGCAATTTAATGTGAAAGCAGTGACTGAGTTTACCCCCAAAGACCTCTCAGAGCACACAGATTTTATCATAATTAGCATCTTTGGCCAAATCAGAATCTGTATTATGTTCAAATGAATGGATTCAATATAGTTGGGTCTGTAACTGTTTGGACATTGACACAATTTTCGTAATTTTGCCTCTGTACACCACCACAATGGATTTGAAATGAAGCAGTCGAGATGTGACTGAAGTGTAGACTTTCAGCTTTAATTCAAGGGGTTTAACAAAAATATTGCATTAACTGTTTAGGAATTACAGCCATTTCTTTTTTTACAGAGTCCCTCCATTTTCACAGGCTCAAAAGTAATTGGACAATTGACTGATAAACAGTTTCATGGCCAGGTGTGGCCTGTTTCCTCATTAATTCATGACAAATTAAAGAGATGTTGATTTCAACTGTTGAATTTGCATTTTGTTGCTGTTTATGTTTATGGCAACACCAAAAGGTCTGGAAGACCATAGAATACATGTAAAGAATGCAGAATTCTCTCCTTGGTGAAGAAAAACCCCTTCACAACATCTAGCCAAGTCAAGAATACTCTGGAAGAGGTAGGCATATTATTGTGAAAGTCTACAATCAAGAGATGCCTTCATGAATGTAAGTACAGAGGGGTGTTACAACCCGTGATATGCAGGTATGTTTCGTGTGTATGCGTGTGTGTTCAGTCTGTGCAGGTTGGTCCAGTCTGGGCCTTCCTGTTCTGTTTCAAGATGCAAACCACTGCTAACACTTAAGAACAGAAACGCCATATTAGACCTTGCAAAAAAAAAATCCTGCCCAGTTCTGGAACAAGATTTTTGGACTGATGAAACCAAGATTAACTTGTACCTGAAAGATGGGAAGAGAAGAGTATGGAGAAGGAAAGGAGCAGCTCATGATCCAAAGCATATCACATCATCTGTCAAACATGGTAATGTCATGGCATGGGCATGTACGGCTGCCAATGGAACTGGGTCACTGGTGTTTATTGATGATGTGAATGCTGATAGAAGTAGCAGGATGAATTCTGAGGTGTATAGAGCTATACTTTCAAATGCTGCTAAACTCATAGGGTGGCGCTTCACAGTACAGATGGATAATAACCCAAAACATACTGCAAAAGCTTTTAAGGCAAAGAAATGGAATGTTCTTAAATGGCCAAGTCAGTCAGATGATCTCAACCCAATAGAGCTGCTTTTCACTTACTGAAGACAAAACTGAAGGCAGAAAGACCCACAAACAAGCAGCAACTGAAGGTGGCTGCAGGGAAGGCCTGGCAAAGCATCTCCAGGGCGGAAAGCATTTTGTGATGTCCATGGGTTCCAGATTTCATCCTTATATTTATGTTAGATTGTCCAATTACTTTTGAGCCTGTGAAAATGGAGAGACTCTGTAAAAAATGGCTGTAATTCCAAAACGGTAAATGCAATATTTTTGTTAAACCCCTTGAATTAAAGCTGATTGCTTCTTGATTGCTTCATTTCAAATCCATTGTGGTGTACAGAGGCAAAATGATTAAAATTGTGTCATTGTCCAAATGCTTATGGGCCCGACTGTAATAGTCACCTCAGGTGTAGTGCTGCCAGGCTATAGCAGTCTTATAGAAACAAAGAGGGAAAACAAAGCTTATTAATGCTTACACATCTATTTAAATAAAATTTTATTTTAGTCCACTTGTGCTCAACGTCTACAAAAGATGTTGATATGCTGGAGCCATCTTGGTCAGAAGAGGTACAGCTATGCCCTACAGGAAAAGGCAAATCCATCAGCTGTTGTATAATCTGGAGGTGGACCACTGCCATTTTTTTCATTCTCTTTTTCTTTTTAGCTGTATAAAAAAACATCACAGAGCACTTTATCATAGACAAAGCAGACAAATTACAAAGAGTAAGGACAAGCAGCCTACTTACCACTTTGTATAATATTTTATATTTGGTCTATCTACCTGCAAGACTGCTTAACACAGTTGGGATTTAACAATAACAATTTACTGCTTATTATCTGCAATTACTTCAAGTCTTATGAGCATTCAAATAAACTTTTCTTTTACAATTTATGCATTTACACGGTCAGCTATTTTTTGCCATGTGCTTTCACTCGCCTTGGTAGCAGCAAGAGTATTGACTTTTGCCATTATTATAGATCAACAATTTGTTATATAGAACTAATTCTTTATTACAGTCTGTTCTTCTGCTGTAAAATATACAGAATTAACCTGATCTAACTCCAGGTTCTCCAATAACTATTTGAGCTGCAGTGTAAGATCTGCCCTTTTTAAAATTAATGCTTTAAAAACAAGGAAAGAATGAGTTGTTAACCCATGTCATGATATCAATTAAGCCAGCAACCATACTGAAACCTCAAGTTTGTTGGGCTTGCTTTGTGGTATAGCCCTTGGGTCTAAATAACAAATATGGGTTTATTGCAATGACTGTATATATGAGTGGACAACATGGTGCCACTGACTCCCATTTTGTGGTTTTGAAGCCTCAATTTAGTTGATTTGAAAGTCACCATCTTGACTGGATCTAGAGTCCACACAGTAGGGACCGCTGGAGCCAGAGTCTGTGCAGGAGAGTCCAACAAAGCCAAAGTCTGTGCACTAGAGACCACTCGAAGCAGAGTCTGCGCAGTACGGACCGCTGGAGCCGGAATCTGAGCAGTAGAGAGTGTTGGAGCCAGAGTCTGTGCAGTAGGGTCCGCTGGAGAGGGAGTCTGTGCAGTAGGGTCCGCTGGAGAGGGAGTCTGTGCAGTAGGGTC
>CM075021.1:701053-711775 GCA_037576675.1 Pangasius sanitwongsei | reverse complement strand
CCCCCCCCCCCCCCCCCCCCCCCCCCCCCCCCCCCCCCCCCCCCCCCCCCCCCCCCCCCCCCCCCCCCCCCCGACCCTTTTCTATACCCACTGTATCTCTCATCTTATACTGCCTTTTTATAAGCCTTTCCCCTGTCCAGTCAAGCCTTTTGATAACCTACAGCCACAGCCTTCTCCTATCAGGCTGAAAAACACCTACTGATATTTTGTAAAAATTTCAGTCCCTCAACAGGCAGCTTGAACAACCAGAAACGCAACACCTTTACATTTAATTTGATTAAAACATCTAACACTCAGTCAATTAACAAAATATTCCACTTGCTCTACAAAATTGTGCACACAATTTTAAACGTCATCTCTGAAAGGGTCTATAGAATTATGAAAGGAGTATACTTTGTTCTGTATAATGAAACGAACATTTTGATCACGGTATAAGATGAGAGGTACACTATATGGCCAAAAGTTAGTGGAGACCTGATCACCACACCCATAAGAGATTCTTCCCCAAACTGTTGGAATTTAAAATAAATATAAAATATATAAATATAAATATTAAAGCAATGATATTGTGTACTTTTAAATTTACCTTATTTATCAACTTGGCTACTGCCACATCTAAGAGATTGTCATCTATCTGTCCTTTCCTTCTCAAGTTTTAGTCTTGGCAAGCTGCAGGCTCTTATGACCGATCATTTCTGTATGTTATGAGCCCAACTAGCAGGCATATTGGTGTGTCATTTCATCATCAAACATTTTAACTATGGCATCCCTATATGGCTCCAATGTTGCCATTTTTCCAGCATCCTTCAGCTTTTTTCCCCTACATCATCTCCAGTTGATGAAAACAGGAAATGGAAATTGATATAAAGCTGAAAATGAGATAAATTCAGGATTTGGATGCTTGTTTTAAATGAAACAACCCATGTTTATTTTGTGGATATAAAATGGAGAAAAAACTAACTTTTTCCGTTTTTTTGTTTGTGTTTTGCTTGAGTCGATGTGCTAATTATTGACACCCTTCAAGGGAATGGCCAAAAAATATAGTATGTAATAAATGTTATAGTCTGTAATCCACTCAAACAACTTGCACTTTTTGAAAATAGCATTGTATCTCAAAAAATGTGGCAATATTATTGCCACCCAAAGAGAATATCTAAATGTATCAGTCTCTAGAAACTCTATTGTTCCTTTGAACATTTCATATTTCTCTGGGATGAGATCACATACATGTAAAATCCATCACGATGAGGAAAAACTTTCAACACAAAAGAGGTTGTTGGATGTTGCCTTGCCCAAGTCAGATTAATGGTGAAAACACAATTTTGCATACCCGCAGTTTTCATTATTATTATTATTTTTTGGAAATGAATCATTGGAGCTTCCCCTATCACACTGTATATCATTTTTCTGCACAGACTGTACTTTTACATACTTTTGCAATAAAATAGTCTTGACTCTTCTAGGGATAAAAAAGCTGTTTTCTGTCCAAAAGGAAAAAAGAGCAAACTTTTTTTTTTAAATTGAAAAAGTCAAAATAGTAGCAAGAGATTTTTTTTAAACATAATGTAGGATCTGAAGCGAACAGGCAAGGAAAGCAAAGAAGCCATAAAACTAGGAATCCTGCTCCCAAACTTCGCAGATCCAAGTTATTTACTGCTTGTTTACCGATTGAACAATGTGAACAATCAGCAACTGGTAGGACATCCCTGACCAGAGGACGAACCCTCTCAACCAAGAGGAACCTCTGTCAAACTTATTGATCTAGGCCGTTGGCCAAGACCAGATGGCTCACCCAACACGATGGTAAAACTGATAACTACAGAAAAGGGGGGGGGACTCACCCAAAGACTACATAAGGCTACTTCACATCTCCTGTAAGGACAATGACTTTTAAGATGATGCACCATAGTTTGAAAACTTGTTGCCTCATTCCGTTGTCATTCCGTATATGCATCATGCTTATAGCCACCAGGTCATTATGATGCTTTTGATCATTTTGATCATGTAACAGGTATTCTAGTGTTAATGCGTGTATCAGTAACAGCAGGTATGTCGTGTTTGGTATGTATGTGATCGCTATTGAATTTCCTAAGGGTTGGTATAACGTGAAGTTGAGTACAATGTTACCAAATTCCTGCCCAAAGTTCTAACTTAACCTTGTGCAAAGTTTGGAAAGCACATAACTCAGAAACCAGAATGTTAATTAGTGTCAGGGGAGGAGAATACAGTTTACACCCTGCCCCAAGATCCTACTGATTGGAGCAAACACTTTGGGGTCGGCCCAACTAGAACCCCCTGACACAAAGGAAACTGGGAGTCTCGTCCAACACATCTTTGAGAGTCTCATCCAACACATCTTTGCACGAGTCCATCAACATCTTCAGGGAGTCTCTACCAACATCTTCAAGGAGTTCTCTTCAACTAACAGCTCAAGAGAGTCTTCATCTACATCTGAAGGACGTTTCATCAACCAAGAGCTTTAGAAGTTTTTGCCCCTCGTCATCACGAGGAGATCGCGCTTGCGCCGAGACTCCGCATCCAGACTGGTTCCTGCAAAGCCACCAACTCTTGCCTTCGCACTGCTGTGAACCATTCATCAAAGTTTTGCAACCCGCCTACAACCCGGTGGGTTCGCGCCTCACTCTGTTTATCAGCCCCATTGGTGCGTGCATGTGTGCGTGTGTTTGTGTTAGATTCGTTTCTGAGTTTTAGAACAGTAATAAAGTCTCATCTGATTTTTAAAGGCTAGTGTCTTGTGTCACTGTGCTTACAATTTACTACATTATTCTGCATTCTACATTATACACTATTCTGCACTTTTAGGCAAAAGAAAGAGGTTGCTTTCAGGAAAGAGCTTGCTTCATTTCTGCTCTTTCACAGCTGATGCTAAAGTGCGAAATAGATCTAATCTAATCTGAAACATTCAAATAGAGAGAGAGTGCTGTCTCTCCCCAGTAAGCACCAGAGCAGGCTGTGTTATCGAATCAACTGTATAATCATGGACATCTGCTCTGGTCTCACCACCTGCTGTTTAAGTGCATGAGATTTCAGAACGGCATTAGTGATGACAGAAGCAGAGACATCATGAGGACAGACAAGACACACAAACACACAGGCCACATTTAGCAGGAAAGACTAATCTCACATTTACACACACAAAGATACATATTAACATATTAGTCCCATAGCATCTTCTAAGTGCAAATAAGGTTAGGAGGCAAGAGGTAGGATAAAAACCAACACACATTTAAATAGAGGTTCAAAATCATCGACTCAATTCCAGAAATCAGTCAGTAGAAAGAACAGAAACAGGACAGAGCACCTACCTGATACTTTAGACTGCTGACTAGCATAGCTGGAGGTTCGGGAATGACCACACACACCCAGCTCCTCCGGCAGAGAGCCACATTTGCCTGTGGTTTCTGTAGACAAAAAAAAGATTATTATTAGACAAAGAAATACTTGACACTATGGCAGTATTTAACACACATCCATACTGTTATTGTGATGCTAAATTCCTTTCAGTGACATTCTACCTGGCAGGTTTACTAGTGTTAAACAGAGGTAATGAGAGAGAAGGAATGACTATTCATTTTGTTAGTGTAAAAAAAAAAAAAATAAATAAAATAAAAAAATATATAATAAATAAATAAAAAAAAAAACAACAACAGAAAAGCCTCCAAACACATTCACATCTCTAAATGCAAGCATGAGGTGCCTCTCTTCCTCTTAACTCTTACTTTTTTAAAAAAAATTGCTTAACTTAATATTTATAATACATTATTCTACATTCTACATTATACACTATTCTGTACTTTTAGGCAATTTTCAAGGAAGAAGTTGCTTTATTTATAGCTGGCTGATGCTAAAGTGAGAAATGGATCCAATCTAATCTGAAACAATCAAACAGAGAGAGAGTGTTCTCTCTCCCCAGTGTGCACCAGAGCAGGCTGTGTTATCAAATCAACAGGACAGTCTACATTAGGCTGATCTATAATGCGAGTAGTCACTGGTGGGAGAAGAGCCTAATCACTGGAGCAAACACATTAACACATGCCCCCTTATATTTCTTGTTAATCACAGTCAGTCAGAACATTAATTGTATATGTATTTTTCACTGTCTTAAAGACATTTTAAAAGGCTTATGAAATTTGTAACTAAGACAAGTGTAAATAGTTTGTTGAAAAAAAATGTCACAATGTATCAAGAAAAAAAATCGTAATATTTTGACAATAATGTACGACAGTAAACTAATACTATGACAAACTGGTACATAATCAGCAAAACTTGTGTGTTAAATTGAGGGACATTGAGAATTTGTTGTCTCTTTTGTTGAAAGAGAAATCACAGGCAGCGGTCACCTTCAAGCCTATGGATGGTTATGTCTGCAGTGTAACAGGCTCACTCAGGCACAGTGGCATAATGCTATGAGTAGAGCATTTCAGAGCAATAAAAATAAAGAAATACTTTACAAATTTAAAAAAAAATTTAATCTTTTGATGCATCAGTACCACATCACTGGGCCTATTAGCGTATGAAATGACTGTGCCAGAAATTGTGTTTTTTGTTGAAGGAGAAATCGCAGGCAGTGGTCACATTAAGGTCATCAGAATTAACCTCTGTATCTAGAAACTTACTGACTCACACCAACACTCGAGACTCCTTCCATAAATTTTAAATAAATATCTCCTTACAGAAAACCTTACCATATCAACAATTAGATATTTTTCTTTTGTTAAACAACATATTTTCATTCCACTTATTATTATTAAGCTTAGATTAGCCTATATGAATGTGTGGTTACTACAGAAACCATATTGTATGAGAACTAGCGCATTAATGTAAACTTTTCATCTACTGTATGTTAAAGTTGCAAATATTGTCAGAGCTGTGCTGTTAAAGAAAATTAATCAACACTTTTGGATTCGAGAATTTAACAAGATTTTGCAAAATGCTTTCCTGCGTCTCTGCTGTGTAATTCCATGTGTGATATTTCATAGTATTATTGTCTTCATCGTTATTCTAAAATAACAGAAAATAGTACACATTTATAAAAAAAAATAAATAAATTAAAAAAAAACACAAGAGAACGCATGTCAAAATTTTTGTAGTGTATAAAGTTTGGGATTTATTTAGAATAAACAGTGTACAATACAGAAGAAGTTGACAGTGCTACTTTAGTAGTCCTGTAGTATCTAAAATATCAGTAATGATGTTCTGCATGATTGCAGACATACTGCAGCTTTCAAAAATGCTGCACAAGTGGCTGCACTGATTAATTCAAAGCCCCCGCTTTACTCAGCTAGACTGTAGGCTGAATGTAGTGGAGGCATCTAAATGACTAAATACTGATAAGAAGTAAAGGGCTCAAGTGTTGTTTTAGTGGTCACTTTCACTTCCTACAGCTTGTAGCTGATATGTGCAGCACACATAACTGCTTTGGCTCACGTGTATGAAGCTATATGGGAGCACAAAAAGAAAGGGACATATCTTATACACCTTTTAACATCCTTACTAAAGCTGCCGAATGTGGCAGGCATTTGAAAACAAAACATTCTCTTCAGACAAAGCAACAAGTAATCAATAGCAGTGTGCTCAGTACTAGTCCCCTTTTGGAGATATAATGCCAAAACTCCACAAACGCATAAAGTAGGTTTTGTAATGCTAAAGGTCTAAGGAGTGAATATTAAGACACTATTTGCATTTCAAAACCATTTCCTAGTGAATCGCCCATCATCATATTTACAGTCTCCTCTGAAAGTCTTGGAACGGCAAGGCCAATTCTTTTGCTTGTGCTATATACTGAAGACATTTGGGTTTGAGATCAAAAGATGAATATGAGATAATGATCAGAATTTTAGCTTTCATTTCCTGATGTTTACGTCTACATGTGTTAACTTTAAAAGGGAAGGGTGTTGACTTGAACATGGCACATTTGGTGGCAGACAACCCAATTTTTAGGTGAGCAAAAGTATTGGAACAGATAGTCTTACAGTGAACTAAAGTAAATAACACTTAATATTTGGTTGCATATCCCTTGCTTGCAATAACTATATGAAGCTTTCTCTGTAAATTGGCAGACAGTGTTTCCGAATTGAATGACTTCCGAATTCATTCTGCTGCTACCATCATGAGTTACATCATCAGTAAAGATTAGTGAGCCTGTTCCAGAAGCAGCCATGCAAACCCAAGCCATGACACTGCATTTCTTTGCAAAGTCCAATCAGACCTTCTGATTCTTACCGCTGATGAGTGGTGTACATCTTGTGGTATGGCCTCTATATTTCTGCACTCGGAGTCGTCTTCGAAAGGTGGATTGTGATCCCTTCACCCGTGCCCTGTTGAGGATGTGCAGGTGCTGTACCTGACTGTTTTGGGGGTTTGTCTTCAACAGCTGTTGTTTTCCTTGTGATCTTCCCTCTTTTCTCAGTTTCAAAATGCCTTGATTTTCTCCCATAGACAGCTCTCATGTCATTATGTTGATTTATCCTTTTTAACAACAAAGGCAGCCTTTACAGCTGAAACCCAGGGCTCAAACCAAGAACAGACATTCAGAACTATTCATAGTTTAAACAATCAATCTAACCAGACATACCTGGGCAACAAGAAACTCCTGTCAGTCACATGTTCCAATATTTCTGATCACTTGAAAAATGAGCGGGTTCAAACAAAAGGTGCCATGTTCTAAGCTTTTTAACACATCTAGATGTAAATATCAAGTAATGAAAGCTGAAATTCTGATCTATCGCCTCATGTTCATCTTTTGATCTCAAACCTAAATGTCTTCAGTGTATAACAAAAACAAAAGAATTGGCCTTCCAATACATTCGGAGGGGAATGTACATCAAGTATGAGCTTAGCTCAGAAAGGGTTATTAGCAATCAAACATCCTCTCTAAACACAAGAATGTTTCTATTAATTGATACTATAGCATCCCAACTGAGTTGAAATAAGCTCAACTGTATTTCCAAAAAAAATAATAAACTCAACTCAACTTTTATTTATAAAGCACTTTCAAAACCATTAAAATGGACCAAAGTGCTGTCCATAGATAATAAAAATACAAAATTCATAAAATAACAAGAAGGCATAACATCAAGAAAAGCATACAGCCAATCCTTCACAATTCTCCGACCTAATCAAACGCCGAAAGCTTGATAAAATAAATAGGTCTTCAAGTCCTTTTTAAAAATGCCCATGCTTGACGAAGATTTTATAGATAATGGTAACACATTCCAGAGTGCAGGAGCCGCAACAGAAAAAGCGCGGTCTCCACTACGCCTCATCCGAGACCGTGGGACAGTTAGGAGCATAGTTTGAGAGGAATGCAGATAACGTTGAGACGGGTAAGGGATTAACATTTCCTTTATATACTCAGGAGCCTGGTTGTGCAATGCTTTATAGACATACATTAACACCTTGTATTGTATCCTGTATTTT
Source organism: Pangasius sanitwongsei (assembly GCA_037576675.1). Lineage (NCBI taxonomy): Eukaryota > Metazoa > Chordata > Actinopteri > Siluriformes > Pangasiidae > Pangasius > Pangasius sanitwongsei. Next base: position 704,335 of record CM075021.1, on the reverse strand, counting down.
AATAAACACACCAGACTACACCAGATACACCAGACTGAATATACAGTGGGTTCAAAAAGTATTCAGATTCATATTGTGTTATAGATTTAATTTAAAATGGCACTGACTTACCATTCTAGTGGGCATACATTTCTTGACACAGGTTTTCAAAGTCAGGTCATTCTGAAGTGTGTTTGAAAGGGCTACATCTCATTTAAGATGTTACTTTCAGCTCCAACTGATACTTGGATTTAATCCAGCTTCTCAGAGATTGGAACTTCCAGGAAATATCTAGGAAATATCTCTGTACTCTTTTTCTGCAGTGTAACAAAACTCAGTGTACCAAAATTTCATATTAATTAAATGTTAAATAAATTAAAAGCATATTTTAGTGTTTGTTTTCTTGTCTTCTATTGTTCCACTGAGTCAGAGTAACTCAATGTTAAGGATTTAGCGGAGGCAGATGGACAGCAATTCATCCATTATTATTGCTAAACCACTTTGCTGGTGCAGCGTGTCAGGATAATCTGCATACCCTTGCTTGTTTGACTCCCAGTAACATTTAAAAAGACAAGCACCCAAATCAATCAGTGTGTCAGCACTCAGTACCTGGGCAGTATAACTCTGGATGTAGTGCATCATCTCTCATTTGCACTCTTTTGACCTGACCTTCAGGATCTGACACACAATAGAGGAAAATGTTCTGGACTTAGTCTTCAGTCAAACTTGCTCAGCTGTAGACATCAAATGTTACCCAACTCCACTTTTCAGATCACCACTTTGTATCCTTCACTCTCGCTCTCCCTGCCCTGCTCACCAACTATTCATACCTCTCCCCTACTTGCGGCATTCTCTCATATTCCTCCCTAGATTCCAGTATCCTAACACCCCTGCTACATCCTCACTCCTTTTCCTCTCTACTACTTCAGTCAACCACTAATACGTCCGTCTCTTTACTTTAGTCATCCACTGACCTCCTCTTCTAGGACCTAGAATGTCTTCCTGCCCTGCTCCTTGGCTGTTAGATGTGCTTTACAGCAATTGGAGTGCAATGTGTGACCGCTGCCAAGACATCGCTCTACAAGGGAAAGCTGGAAGCATCTGATGCTGCATCATCTCCTTAACACTTTCTTCATTTCTCAACACTCTTCCCCCTCCTTGACTGCTGATAAATTTGCCACCTTCTTTGATGAGAAGATTAGCAAAATAGCTCTCTTATAGCCCTATTTCTACACAACAGAATCATTCTTCCCCCTCTTATTTCCTTAACACATTTTTCTCTTCTTCTTCTTCAGCAATCCCACCATCTGCGTGCTCGATCCCATCCCTTCGTCCAGACCATCTTACAAGCTCTACTCCCATTCATCTCTTCCATTCATCCAAATAACATCTGATCATTCAGCCGCTGACTTCAAGACGGCAAGGGTTACAAGTGGTACAATGCACAGAAACTGCCCGGGTAGCTGTTATTGATATGCTTCATGCCACTAGTAGGAGATCCACACCTGCTCCATGCATCCTGCTCCAGACAGTGCTGAGGCCTCTTTTGTTCTACCTCTACACCCACTCTCTCAGTCAGGTCATATCCTCACATGATTTTTCATACCACTGCTATGCTGATGACACCGAACTCAACCTCTCCTTTCCTCCCTCAGACAAATATGTTTCTACATGGATCACAGCATGTCTGGCTGAGTGCTCCGGAAACTAAATCCCATCTAAACTGAGCTGTTGTAGCTACTGAGCTGCCATCCCTGAAGATGTTTCTGGACATCAAGATCCTGTGATCCCCTGGACAATCCTCAGCTATCACCATCTGACACTGCACGTAACCTTGAGGTAGTCCTGCTAACCTGAATAGGTCATGCAGGTTTCTACTTTACAACATCAAGAGAATCTAGGCATTTCTATCCACAGGAGCCAATCAGGTGCTTGTTCAGTCTCTTGTTATCTCAATACTGGAATATTTTAACTCTCACCTAGCACTTCTCCCTCAAACAAAAGCTACCAACCAAGTAAGGTAAAGGATGCAAGACATTTACAGCTCTGTCCCCTCATCTACAGTTCCGCCACCACATCTTGTGGAACTACTGCTTATGCAGCATCACAGGGCAGCACTTGAAGGAGAGCGTTAATTGCACTCTGCCATATACAGGAGCTCACAGATGCCTACGATTGGCCAGTGTCATTCTGATCAACAGGAAAGAGAGAATAATGAGAATAATGCTATTCTCCCACCAGGACAGCAGGGCCAATTTACCACTCTTGAACTCCCTGAATGGCTGTGGCATTGTCGGGATTTGAACAACAGGGCAAATGCTCTTCTGCTGTGCCAGTCAGGAGTCTTACACATTTATCTTCCACCACAATCAGAAGAGTTGACATACCCGAGAGCCCCAGGAAGGGTTTTTGGGTGTCTCCACCTCTTCGCTCTTCCAGCAGACTCTCTCCATCCCCCTGGATCCCGATCACTGTGGCAGTGGATGGAGGTCTTGTATGGAGATAGATGACATGTTAAGAATCTACAAATCCAATAGTCAAATGCACATACGCTATATACATACATATAAACAAAAGCCCATTACGCCCCTGCCCAAAAAAAAAACAAAAAACAAAACAAAAAAAAAAAACACACCCTTTGTGCTCTCTACCACATCACATCACATTGTTTCTGTACCCTTGACAATGTTGACTATGAATTGATGCATATTCAGAACAGCCATTTTATGATATTATGACAGAGAGACAGAATGTAGATGAAAAAGGACATGAAAAAGGGCTCTTGTCCCACGTTACCTTATTAACTACAGTGTAGACATTCCACTGACATAATAATTTATGCTATTTAACCAATCAATTTTATGCTATTTAATTACTATTTGAATTATTATTATTATTAATTAATGCCATGACTAAACCTAAAACTAAAATCATCCTTAAAATCAGTAACCAAAAGAAAACATTTTTTCTTTTATTTATTTTTTATTTATTTACTTTTTTTTTTAATAAAAGTGTTTTTAAAGCAGTTTTCCCTGTGGGGACGAGTCAAATGTCCCCACATGATCAGATATGTCAGATATTCCTACCCTTGTGGTGTAAAAAGATGTAAAAATTACCACATAGCAATACATACACTACATGCCCAAAAGTATATGGACACCTGGCCATCACACCCATATTGGCCCATTCCAAAACCAAGGCCATTAATACAAAGTTGATCCCCCCTTTTGCTGTTATAATAAGCTCCACTCTTCTGGGAAGGCTTTCCACTAGATGTTGGAGCGAGGCTGTGGGGATTTGTGT
>CM075021.1:685720-700953 GCA_037576675.1 Pangasius sanitwongsei | reverse complement strand
TTTGTGCACAGGGGCATCGTCATGCTGGAACAGGTTTGGACCTCTTAGTTCCAGTGAAGGGAAACTGTAAAGCTACAGCACACAGAGACATTCTATACAGTTGTGTGCTTCCAGCTTTGTGGCAACAGTTTGGGGAGGAAACACATATGGGTGTGACGGACACCTGTCTACATACTTTTGGCTATATAATGTGCACACACACACACACACACTACTGTTTTCTTCCCTTAACATTACACCTATGTGTGCTAAATATTAATATGCTTATACCTATGCTATGCTTTTTTTTAAAAACCATGGTTATGAAAAGTAATGGAGTTAAATCAGGAGTTCACAAATTAGGGGTCGCAACCCCACATGGGGTTGCTTGATTTACAAATGGGATTGCGAGAGAAACATTAGCTCCTCTTTTATTTCATTTAATTGTTTTACAAATTAATATTAGAAATATCAAAGACAGGTTTTATGTGCTAATATTTTGAAATGTTACTGGGACACACATTCAGACAAGCCACATTTAAATTAATACATGCTATTTAAGTCTTTATCACTATCTTGACACTGAAATGAACAAATTTCCCCAACCATCTACCTCTGCTAAACTAGTGCTGCATCTCAAATCGCATACTTATGTACTATTCTAGACCATTACTGAGTACAAACACTAACCGGTTTTCCCACTACAGTTAGTTTTTGAATTTTAAAAACCCCTCATGTTACCTTCAAACCTACAGAAAGCTCTGTTTTGCATACCAGTCTTCTGGATTTTCTAGATTATTAAATACTTTTGAATGTAAGGTCAGAGTTTTAGATTTGAGATGCAGCCCATGACAACAATCATGATAACCGGGGAAAGTTTTTAGAAAAGACAAAGCTCGTCAGTGCGTCTAAAGGTGCTGTGCATAAAATTGCTAAACCTTTTACAGCTCAAATTGGAAATCTGAAGGACATGGCTGTTTCAGCTCTGATGTGCCATCTAGTGGATGTTGCTTTTAAATCTTCCAGATGTACAATAATTTTAATGTTACCGCTGCTTCTGTACGCACAAACAAAATCATCCTCCAAGTATAAACTGGCTGCCCTGCTTCACGCTGGGTCATATCACACCACCCGAGCTTATAACACAACACTTCCCACTAGTGTGGCAAGTCAGCGCAAGGAATATTCCTTTTGGTTTTTAGTCACTTACGTTACACATACATATGTTACTGAAGTACTGCAACTTGGGAGTCGCAGAAAATTCATAGTGTTCGTTTTAGGTCATTTGCCCAGAAAGTTTAGGAACCCCTGAGTTAAATAAAGCTGCATGTGTGCAAATAAGCACATTATCTCATGGCGGAATTTTATGCTTACTTGTGTATGCATGCATTTTGCCCTTCATAATTAAGAATACTTATAAATAATAATTATAAATAATAATATTTATTATTATAAATAATAATAATAATAATAATAATAGTAAATATTACGGGAACACGCACATACAAACCCAGAGCAGTTTACTGTGAAATTTCTAATAATAGTAATACAGTGCAACCTCTCAGAGATTATAAAACCCAAATGTAAATTCTGGGACAACATATCCAACACAGGAATTTTAAGGATATATGAAAATAGCTACATAAAACAGACTTCTGACTTTTAGACATAAATGTATTTATCTGTCTGCTCCTGCAATGCAATCATTTCAGTTCATTTCGGAAGCTTTGAGACATCATTTGAACACCCAAATTAAGAACTCACCTCACTCACTATTTATAGTCTGTTCTATATAGAGCCCTGTATATGGGGCAGCAGTAACGGAGACCGAACTGAATTCAGGCAACACTTCCAATTGAGTGCTCCGGAAACACATCATCACCATCATCATCATCATTGCTCCATTACATAAATCTGAACGTTACAAATGACCTAGAAACTGAATCTGTATTAAATATACCCCCAACAAGTATCTCCTGGCTTTAGTGATTGTTAAACAAAGTTCCAATTCTAGCAATAGTTCATTAAATTTAAAGCATTACACCTGGGCTGTCAGTCAGTCTGTATGTTGCATGGCAACATGCACCACTCTATCCAGCAGTGGCTTCTTTGGAAAAAATGTTCTTTGACATGGCAGTGGTCTTGTCATGGTACCAGTGAACACAAAGAAAGTAAGTGCTGAGTAATTGACAACAGACTAATTGTAGAGCTCCTATTTTAAGCAAGTCCTGGGTTTGCGTGGGGCAGCCATCTCTCTGGAAAGCTGCTGGGAGGAAACACTTCTTCCCCTACTCAAATGAATGATCTTACTAATTATTTAAAGTCATGCTCAGCTCACCAGAAATCCTCTCTGTCAGGACTTTTTTAATAAGAATTCCAAATAAGAATAATAAATGAAAACACAATGAGCAGTCGGTAATTCCTTTTGCGTATATAAATAAAACTGTTCCAAAAATGCCATCTCAATTTCTTCTCACATCTTTCAAATCCTGATTCTTTTTTGATTCTCATTCATACCTTGACAAAATTGCAACAGTGTAACGAAAGACCAATTTGAACTAAAACTTAAACAAACCAGGCCTAGGTTTGCAAAACACTCACGTTTTGAAACAGGGGTCTCCAGACATAAGATGAGTACAGATGATCACCTGAACAACAAAAGGAGCACACAAAAATGATTTAGAGAAAAACTCTAAGCTTTTAGTGTTTTAAAATTTCCATAAGTTCCCTCTAAAAGTATTGGAACGGCAAGGCTAATTCTTTTGTTTTTGTTATACACTGAAGACATTTGGGTTTATGATCAAAGAACGAAGGAGACAATAGATCAGAATTTCACCTTTCATTTCCTGATATTTATATCCAGATTTGTTAAACAACTTAGATCATGGCACCTTTAGTGGCAGACCACCCAACCTTTACATGAGCAAAAGTACTGGAACAGATGGTCTCAAAGTAAATTCAAGTAAATAACTACTTCTTTTGCAATGCTTTTCCAGACTTGTACTACAACTTCTTTCAGTTGTTGTTTGTTCTGGGGGGTTTCTCCCTTCAGTCTCCTCTTCAGGAGGTGAAATGCTGCTCAACTAGGTTAAACCCTGTGATTGACTTGGCCAATCTAAAAACTTTTTTTTTAAAAAATGTAAAAAAATTTTCCCCTGATGAAGTCCTTTGTTGTGTTGGCAGTGTGTTTTGGGTCGTTGTCTTGCTGCATGATGAAGCTCCTCCCGATTAGATCGGATGCATTTCTCTGCAAATTGGCAGACAGAATGTTTCTGTAGACTTCTCAATTCATTCTGCTGCTACCATCATGAGTTACATCATCAGTAAAGATAAATTCTCCCATAGACAGCTCTCTGGTCTTCCTTCTGGTTTATCCTTTTTAACAACAAATGCAGTCTTCACAGGTGAAACCCAGGGCTCTAACCAATAGTAGACTTTCAGAGCTATTAATTGTTTAAACAAGCAATCTAACAGGGCACATTTGGGAAACATTATTTCCAGGTGTTCCCACCATAGTTCCCAATATAGTTCCAATATTTTTGATCACTGGAAAAATGGGTGGGTTCAATACTGCCACCAGCATGCTTCACAATAGAAATGGTATTAGTAAGTGTGATGTGCAGTACCTGGTTTTGCCAGACATACTGCTTGGAGTTCAGCCCAAAGAGTTACATTTTTGTCTCAACCAGAGAATATTTTTCCTCATGCTCTCAGAGTCTTTAAAGTCCCTACCAGAAACAGGATGCAACGGAGCTCAATTTGGGAATCCTTAGCCAACCCTCTGAATACTTATCTAAATGAAAGATTTTAGTTTTTAATTATTAATATACTTTCAAAAATATCTAAAAGCATGTTTTCACGTTGTCATTATAGCATAAAAAAATATTGTATGAGCATTAATGGCAAAAAGTACATTTAATCCAGTTGAAGTTAAATCTAAAACACAATAAAGTGTGCAAAAACTGAAGGGGTCTGAATACACTCCCAACCCACTGTACATAAAGAAACATCCCCAAATTGCCATACATGGTAAACTTGTTTAAGAAGATGAAGCGATACTGTTGCACAAAATAGAGTAAATGTTTTATTTGGAAACCTGGAATGACATAAATTCCTCTTTATTGCTTGTCTTTTTTGCTGCTGTATTTGGAAATGTAATGTACTGCATCATGAGAGATATGTCTGCATGCCTTTATTGAACTTGGAAACAAAATATTAATAAATATACACATGAATAAATATTGATCTGCATGCTTCTGTGGCCTGTACCTTGAGAATGGAATTGTCCTGCCTGGTGTTCTTGGTGTCGTAGCCCTCTAGTAAACAGCGGCGTGTGGTGCTCCCAGAGCCTGCAAACTCAGCCAGGTTCAGATCAGCAAAACCCAGCTGAGAGCACACAACAATGCAGGAGCTGGTTTAGGATAACCTTTTGAAATGCATATCCTTTAAGCAATTTCCCCCTGGGATTAATAAAGTTCTTTGAATCTTAAATTTAATCAATATGACTGTATGGATGTGGTGGAGCTGCTATGACATCATTTTTGTCCCTTATTCCACTTTAATAGGAATACCTGTATCCCTGCTCATTATAAAATCTTGTTGCAGCAGCACAATGCATGCAGGTCAAAAGCTTCCACAGAATGGAGGGAAGGATTTGATCTCAGTGACTTTGACCGTGGCATGGTTGTTGGTGCCAGACTGACTACAAACTGCTGATGTCCTGGGATTGTCACACATAACAGTCTGTAGAGTTTACACATTGAGTTCACACTGAGTAAGCAAGAGTTCTGTAGGTGGAAACGCCTTGTTGATAAGAGACGTCAGAGGAAAATGGCCAGATTGGTTCAAGCTGCCAGGAAGGATATAGTAACTAAAATAATCACTGCATCTCAGCATGCACAAAACATCGAACCTTGAGGTGGATGGGCTACAACATCGAAACTGGACAGTTGAAGATTAGGGGGAAAAAATAATAATAATAAATTCACCTGGTCTTTTTCCAGTATTCAACTGTCCAGTTTCAGTGAGTCTGTGCCCATGAAAGCCTCAGATTCCTGTTCTTGGCTGCTGAGAGGAGTGGAACCTGATGTGGTCTTCTGCTGTTGTAGCTCATCCACCTCAAGATATATTGTGTTGTGTATTCTGAGATGCTTTTCTGGTCACCACGGTTGTCAAGAGTGCTTATTTGAGTTACTATAGACTTCCAGTCAGCTCAGACCAGTCTGGTCATTCTCCTCTGATCTCTCTCATCAACAAGGCGTTTCCACCCACAGAACTGTCGCTCTTTCAATGTTTTTTTGTTTTGTTTTTTTGCACCATTCTTTGTCAACTCTAGAGACGGTTGTGTGTGAAATTCCCAGGAGATCAGCAGTTTCTGAAATACTCAAACCAGCCCATCTGGTACCAACAACCATGCCACGGTTAAAGTCACAGAGATCACACTTTTCCCTCATTCTGATGTTTGATTTGAACATTACCTGAAGCTCTTGACCTGCATCTGCATGATTTTACTGCATTGTGCTGCTGCCACATGATTGGCTGATTAGATATCTGCATGATAGGTGTGTGCAGGTGTACAGGTGTTCCTACTAAAGTGGACAGTGAGTGTAAATCCTATAGAAAACCTGTGGAAACACACAACAGATTCCCTCGAAATGATAGATCTGAAACATTTTGCACGAAAGAGTGGGAAAAAAATTGCTAGATGAAAATGTGCCAAGTTGGTAGACCCCTTAATTAAAAACACTGAGTGCTGTATTACAGGCAAAAGGTGCATTAACAGTATTAGTTAAAGGATGTGCACATTTGTGCAGCCAGGTTATTGTAAGTTTTTTTGTAAGTTTTCTTTTTTTCCCTAAAATGTTTCCATTTGTTTTTCCCTTGAATTTTGTTGGTTGCTATATAACATTAAAGGTGGAAAAAGATCTGACATGATTTAGCTGATTTAATAGAATAATAACAATAATAAGTAGAATAACACTTCAGACCATGCTGTTTTAAGAAAATAATCCATTTTGGGGTGGTAACTCTGTTTCACGCTGTGCCATATCGCAGCACCACGGCATTCTTTATTTATGTATAAGCGAACGGGCTGTTGTGTATTATTCCTTACATGCAGTTGGGGTCGTAAGTTTACATACACCTTGCAGAATCTTCAAAATGTTAATATTTAGAAAAAAATAAGAAGGATCATAAAAACTGCATTTTGTCTTTTATTTAGTTCTGCCCTGAATAAGCTATTTCACAAAACAGATGTTTACATATAGTCCACAAGACAAAATAATAACTGAATTTACACAAAAGAACCAGTTCAAAAGTTTACATACACTTGATTCTTAATACTGTGTTGTTACCTGGACGATCAGCGACTGTTTTTATGTTTTGCGATAGTTGTTCATGAGGCCCTTGTTTGTCCTGAGCAGTTAAACTGCCCACTGTTCTTCAGAAAAATCCTCCAGGTCCTGCACAATATTTGCTTTTCCAGCATCTTCTGCATATTTGACCCCTTTCTAACAGCGGCTATATGATGTTGAGATCCATCTTTTCACACTGAGGACAACTGAGGGACTCAAACACAACTATTACAAAAGGTACAAACATTCACTGATGCTCAAGAAGGCAACACGATACATGAAGAGCCAGGGGGGTGTAACATTTTGAACAGGATGATCAGTGTAAATTCCTGTCATTTTGTTTAAAGATCTTTTTTTTCCATTTAGTACTGCACTTCAGAAGCTAAATAAGATATTATGTATTAATAGAATTTACACCGATCATCTCCTACCCCAAGTCCACCCCCCATTTACATATAAACATTTACATGTTTTGGCCTTACTAAGATATAAGACAAAATGCAATTTTTATGATCTCTCATTTTTTAAAATTATTAACATTGTGCACATTCTGCAAGGTGTATGTAAACTTATGACCCCAACTGTATATTGTATGATTCTATGCCACCAAATCAACCGCACCCCCACCACCCACCACCTCCAGCATGAATGTTTTATTACAGTTGAAAATCATTTACCTTTGCGTAAGTCTTCCCACCTTTCAGTTCCTGTAAGGCAAGAAGTTGATTAATTCATCACCAGCATTTTAATATTTAACAACTTTTGGCTGTAAGTTTTGTTTGTGTAAGAGTGCAAGTGTACCTTTCTGACAGAAACACGACATATGCAAGGATCAAGAACTCCTGTTCCAGCACTGGCGCTCATTTTACATGGAAACGAGAACCTTGTTCTCCAGCGCACACAGTTTGCCTGGACCATTTCTCTAAAAAACATGCACACTGTTGTCAGACTTAGGTGGCTTCAGAGGAAAACAACATACACCTGGATTATGGCTCTCATAATATACACAGATACACACAGGCTGAACCATATCCAATGATGGAACGACCACACACTTAGTGAGATGATACGAATTGTGGTACACAGTTCAGTAGCCTGTTGTGTTTTAATTTGGCCCTGTGGAGAGTTAAATGTGACTTCTCAATAAATGTAAATGACAGCCAATCTGATGCAGTTTGATTATAGATTGGATTCAGTGCTCCCAACCTTTAAAAAACCTCATTAAAAAGACAAACTAAGATACTTTATTAAAGTCTGGATTCAAAGGCCATACCAAAAGCAAGATCTCTAATTATTTCTCTCTGAAGACGTTCAGAGCTGGAGCAGTCAGAGAGAAGCTCAAGGCTACAGCAGATGGACAGAGGATGAGTGGAGCATTGTGGGCTGAATCTCACTTACTTGTAGTGTGCACTGCGGAGTAGCTGATCAAGTGATGACGGGGTGATAAAACGTGACACTAAATAGCATGTTAATTTCAGCATGAAAATGTTAACTTAGGTGGTTTTATGATCCAACAAATCCATGAGGCAAGATGGCGGCACAGGAGCACAGAGCGGCCACTTCGGGTGGAAAAATATGTTGCTCACCCTCTACAGGGAGACAATAGAGCGTACTGGCCAGTTGTCTCACTTTTTGGTGTGGGAACTGCACACTTTTAGACCACAAGACCCTACAGTGAGAGAACCTACAGTGTGAGAACTTAGAAGTTCATCAGGGGCTCTCTACCCACCATTAACGCCTCTTACAACAACCACTGCATCTGTAAGGCCACCATCATTGTGGACAAACCCTCCCATCCTTCTCATGGACACTTCACCTGTCACCTGGCAGAAGATCCAGAGCATCTGTGCGACCACCACCAGACTCCGATACAGCTTGTTTCCTGCGGTCAGACTGCTGCCTCCCAGCACTCACCTGGACTAAATAAACCCTTCCCAAAAAAAAAAAAACCATCACTGCACACCTGCACTTTATAATGCTGTTATGGGATGCTTTTACTATTATGAGACTCTTTCTTTGCTGCTACCTTTCACCCAACATTGCTGCTACACTTTTTCATATAGGGCCCTATGATTTCCCCAATGCGGAGAACACGGACGGAATCAAGAACAAGGAGAATTCAAGCTCTGAGCATGTGTCACTCCAAATAACAATAAATTGAACAACAAAATCGTCAGATGCAAGATCTGAGTTTGTGGGGGATTTTGGGGCGTTGTGTGTGGATATCAGAAAGTATAAAGCAAATCTGAGATGGTCAATTCTGAGGTGATTTCACATGAATTGACCCACTGGCCTTCACTCTTGAAATATTAAAACAGCTGTCATTTTCTGAACAAAACCACCTTAGTTTAACTGTCACAGGAGTGATAATGAAGAGTAAGGAGCATTCTTCTTCTTCTTTTTTTTTTTAGACCACACCTTTATTGCAAAAATCTGGAAAAATAACAAGAAAATATCCATACAAAAAAGTTTACATACATATTAACTGCCTTCCTTTCCTCCTTCAGCATCCAAGAATTCAATTACAAAGGCCAAAAAGTTGTAATACAGAGGCTGAGACTTACTTATATCTTCAAACATAAGAACAATACATATCTATCTGTCAGTGGAGTGAGAGGTGTCTTATATCATTTAGAATAATACATTGTTATTTTCCAGAAAGTGTATAAAAAGCTCCCAGCTTTTATAATAGTCTTTTAGTTTGCACCTAATACTGCAAATCATTTTTCCAATGCAATACAGTGTGACAGATCCTTCAACAAGTGATCAATGGATAGTCTTACTGTGTTCTTCCAGTAAACTGCTACCAAATGTCTTACAAGATCTCAACAAATGTCAATCATTTTGGTGTGAGAGCTTGACAATGATAAACTTACAGGAAATAAGCCCAAAGAACATATTTCAGGGCTCACTGGAATGGGTTTTGAAATAATTACATAAAATAGTGTTATTACTTCTTTGCTAGAATGTTTTGATCTCCTCACATTCCCAGATACAGTGAAAAAACATTCCTTTAGGTTTTTTGGCATTTAAAACAGAGATCTGGCATGTTTAGGTTAAACTTATTTATCATTTCACGGGAGACATAAGTACGCATTACCCAGTTGTATTGGATCATCTTAAATCTGGTGTTGATTGACAAGTACTTGGCTCTAACAAATATTTGACTCCATTCTAAATCTGAGAGGTTGTATTGCAAATCTTTACTCCAAGCTTCCGTCTTTGATTCAGATGATTCATTAGAGCTGCTTATAAGTTTGCAGTAAAGTTGTGAAATTTGGTTTGTGCTAATTTTCTCATAAAACATGACATTTTCAAGTTTTGTCAGTGAAGGTCTAATTAGTGAATGATTTTGCTTGGCATTGATACAAGTACGAATTTGTAAATATTTGAAGTAGTGTGTCATAGGGATACCAAATTTTTCATGAAGATCTTTAAAAGACATCAGTGTATCTTCCTCGAACATGCCACCAATATTACGAATACTCTTTATTGCCCACTGTTTAAAGCCCAAGTCATTTTTCCCTGGTCTAAAAGTTCCTTGTTCCCCCAGATAGAGGAAAAGTGTGCGCTGAGCTTCATTCCATACTATTAAAGTGTTTTTAACAAAGGGATTTTTGGTAGTCTTTTTCAAATTCTTATACAAGTCTGAGTACAAATATAAGTCCATGTCCATACCTTTTACAACTGTTGATTCTATTTCTACCCAGGGTAACTGAAGCTGGGGAATAAGCCTTGAATGCTTCCCACCTCGTAGTAGAAATCTCATCTTTATTCTCTTTAAAATAATTGACTATCTGTACTCCTTTAAATTTTTATAAAATCCGGCTCACGTAGCCACTTTGGATGAAGAAGCCAAATTCGAGTTTCATTCATACAACTTAGTATTTTGTAAATTAAGGAAACTGGAATGTGGTCCGACATGACAATAGAATCATATTGACATTTCGACACTCTTGGAAAAAGGTCACTGGAAATTAAAAAGTAGTCAATATGAGGGTGACCTCCTCCAGGGGTTTCATAAATTAAGTTCTTTCATATAATCCCATAACTTTTTCCTAGAGTATATGCATGCTGTATCTAAGCCTGTAGAATGGTCAAGGCTAGGAGAGATTGTGCAATTAAAATCTCCAGCTAGTGGTAATTTACCCAAAAACTTGGACAGTCCATCTTTGGGCCATAAACATTAGCCAATATCATGGTTTCATTAAGAAAAGAGCCTTGAACTATTATGTATTGTCCTGCTGTATCCTGTATAACCTTGGAATGGGATCAATTTGTGTAGTAGCATCAAAAAAAACCCCTAGAATTACGAGAGAATAAGGCTGAAAAGACTTGTCCTTTCCAACATTTTCGCATTGGTGTTGTGTCATTGGATGATATTTGTCATTCTTGCAAAAATACGACTGAGGGATTAAGTTGTTTAATTCTGGGTATTACTTGCTGAATTTTAGTTAATTTCCCCAAACCTCTCACATTCCACGATGTTATCTTTATCCCCAAGCAGGAGCTCATTAGAGTTTTAGAACTTCTCAAGACTGCTACTCTGTCTCTTAGCCTGTTTACAATGAAGTATAGTTTGCCCTGTAATTAAAAAATATGCATAGAATGCTTCTCTTAGCACTGGCACTCAGAACTTGCCAGCATTTTGCCCACCCTACCCCAAAAACCAAAGATTCAACACTTTGTCCAACCGATCCTACTGCTAGGAGCAGAATAATACAGAGCATGTGCTAGTTCTCTACCATACTTTACTCCCACAAACAAACGGCTTAACTTATTAGAAGTTATGAAAAACAGTCTATATTAACATCAACTGTATGGAAATAATCACAAATTGTTATCTTAATCCTAACTCGTAGAATTCAAAGAGCTCTAATAAGCAAACCTCTGAAGTAGAACACTTATTCCATAATTTTAGTTGCTGTTGATCACAACCATAATAAAAACTATCATTAGGTAATGTCCTTTGGAATATTCAACCAGTCCAATACTGGTATGTCAGTTCCTTTCTCCTGTATCGGCCTACTTGTGAAAGTGAAAGATTAACAGCTTGTACTTTTTGTGTTTCAAATGAAAATTTCAACCTCCGCTGGTCTCTCAAATGTGCGGTATCGGCCTGCATGAGTGATACGAAGCTTCACTGGAAAGTTCATTCCATATTGGATACTCAGGGCTTTAAGCTGCTGTTTCACTTCATAGTATTTCCGTCTCTTGAAATTTTCTCTGGCAATGTCTTGAAATAACTTCACTTTGTGTCCTATGTCATTTTGCCCTTGGCCTGTGCGGCTTGGAACACTTTGTCTTTATCCCTTGAATTCAAGAGATGCATGAGTATTCTGGGGAAGTTTCGATCGTGGTGGTCCTGTAAACGGTGAGCTCTTTCAATGATGATTGGGTTGGGAAAAGAGTCCACTCCCAGTACCTCAGACAGCCATAGCTTGGGGAAACCCACCGCATTCAAGCCCTCAACACCTTCAGGAAGACCGACAAGGCAAACGTTATTGCAGCGGCTCCGATTTTCCAATTTAACTCCAAGACGTTTCACCTGTTGCTGGAGAGTACCTACAGTATTTTGCAGCATGGAGACCTGATCCTCTGTATCTCTGAAATGTTGTTCTGCCATAGAGAAGGAATTAGAAAATTCATTAACTTCTTGTTTAACCTCCTGTATGGCTGAGAGGATCCTATGTATTGGACTGAAAAGTCTTCTCTCATGCTCACGATTGCACTCATAATGCTGCCCTTTTGATTTTTGTTGGTAGTTACACTGGCTTCTTTGTCCTCGGCTAGCATGCTAGCAGGATGACTAGCAGGCTGGGAGTTGGAGTCGTCTTGATTTCCCCGTTTTTCCTTTGTTGTACATGATGTCATTTTGTCCTAGTATTGTTAATAGTGACTTACAGGTACTTGTCCAATTTCAGAGCATAATGAGGCTGTTTTAGATATAATTTGCCAAATGCAGTGAGAGCTCGAATAAACATGTGCAATCAACGTGCCACCATGTTGGATCCCCCGTATGGAGCATTCTAAGGAAGTTAAAATTATATCCAAGAGGCTGGACATCCCAGTAAGCACTGTTAGATCAACAGTGAGGAAGTGCAAGCTTCATCACACCACCCAAGCACTACCTATTCTCCCTCAAAACTCAAAAACATTCTCCCTCAAAACTCAAAAACAAGACAGAGACTGGTGAGGGAGTCCACAGTGAGGCGAGCAGTCACTCTGAAGAAGTTACAGAGTACAGTGTCTGAGAGTGGAGTGAAGGTGCACCAAAGGACTTCATCAGGGGAAAAGTGGAAGGTTTTAGACTGGCCAAGTCAATCACCAGACCTTAACCCAACTGAGCAGCATTTCACCTCCTGAAGAGGAGACTGAAAGGAGAAACCCCTCAAAACAAACAACAGCTGAAAGAAGCTGCACTAAAGCCTGGAAATAGGGTTGGGTGATTGGTTAATTCAAATTAATGTTTTCATGCAATTTTCAAAATGATGTAATCGAGATCTGCGTACATATTTACATACACACATAATATAAATATATATTATAAAAAAGTATATACACACACACACACACACCACCTGGCCTATTAGGTACTGTGACAATGGTATTTATATATTGATAGACCATGTGCTCTGCTTAACATGCTAATGTTGCACACCTTTTTATATCTAAGCATGTTTGTTTATATAAAAACAACATGACAAAGCAACATCAGTTTGATATTGCTTATTATTTTAAGCTGAGTACACATGGACAGATTGAAAAGCATTATCAGAATATAGGAATCAGGATTTATGTGTATAGCAAAAACAAAAGAATTGGCCTTGCCATTCCAGTACTTTCAGTGGGGACTGTAGGAAGCACTGAGAAAACATTTTGTGTGAAAGCCTGAGACTGAGAGTAAAACCTCTTATGTCTACCTATGATAATTGTTACTACTAGTAAACAAATCCTCATTTATGTTAGCTGTTTGGAAAGAGAACATTTCCAAATTTCACATCATTTATATTCATTGATCAATGCATTTTGATAAGAAGAGAAAAAGATGTCAGTATGGTCCTAGGCAGCTTTTTGTTGTTTCTCAGGTAGAGGGGTACATTATGCACAGGATATTTTGGGTACTACAAAATATTGTTACTTTCTTTGCTCCTTTGGTAGGGTAGTCATTTATATGATTACTGATATAAACTGACAGGTATTATGCTTATGCAATATGCATACTACAAACTTTTGGCCACCAATAACTGTCAACAAGTTGTTGGCTTGGCAACAACTACCTCCATCTGGCATTATGCCTATTAGGTACTGTGACAATGGTATTTATATATTGACAGACCAGGTGCTTAACATGCTAATGTCGCACACCTTTTTATATCTAAGCACTGCTCCATGTTTGCATATATAAAAACAACATGACAAAGCAACATCAGTTTGATATTGCTTATTATTTTAAGTGGAGTACACATGGACAGATTGAAAAGCATTATGTGAATGAGAGCGTATAGATGCGAGTGTGCGATATGTTCAGAAAAGAACATAAAAGAAAAGAAGCATTCTTCTCTGTTGTTCTCCAAAGGTTAAGTCTTTTCTTCTTGCCACTGTTACCATGATGACATCTAGCACAGCATGAGACCTCTTAGCCAGTGGAATCAGTTTCAGTATCTTAACCATACTGAAAGACTGATGTAGACAGAAACAGGAAATATGTGGTCTTGACAGGCATCACAGCCTGAGAACTGCACCACACTTACAGACCCACATTATTATTATCCAATCGTAAATATGAGCCAATAAACGTTCATGTCTAGCTTGCTCATGTTGTTTGGTATTGTTTTGCTAACAATATAAACAGCGTTATCATCTTCCGCTACACTCTAGATAATGTAGCTTCACTTAAAAGAAAAATAATTAGAGAGAAAAAAACTAGCACCCTGGTATAACGATCACACACGCACCTTAAAACAGACCACTCGAAAATCAGAATGTCAAACTAAATCACTAGTATTTCAAACAGCATGGAAGGAGAGCCTCCTGAGCTATAGAAAAGCTCTTAGTGCTGCTAGATCAATGTATCTTTCCACCCTAACTGAAGATAGCAAAAATAATCCTAGATTCTTATTTAATACTGTTGTAGGACTAAGACCACAACAAAAACTTGCACACCATCAATATGTAGTAGCGATGACTTTATGAATTTTTTTCAATGGCAAAATTGAAAAAAATCTGGCAAATTCAATTCAGACTAGTAATTTAAAGCCAGACAATTTGATAACTAACCCTGTAGATAATAATATAATTACACCAGATCAGCGATTAGAATGTTTTTCTCCCCTTCAAGACCGAGCTAATTTCACCAATTTCCTCATCAAACTCATCAACTTGTGTACTAGATCCCTTACCTACTTGTTTCTTCAAACAGATGATTCCAGAAACAATTCAATCTCTTCTAAAAATAATCAGTTCTTCCCTTAGCAATAGCTACGTACCTAAACCTTTTAAACTAGCAGTTACCAAACCCCTGATTAAAAAAAAAAAAAAAAACTGACTTCAACCCTGTCAGCTGTCCAACTATAGGCCAATATCAAACCTCCCCTTTATCGCCATGATCCTAGAAAACGTTGCAACACAGCAGTTATGCTCATACCTACACAGGAAAAACATTCATGAAATGTATCAGTCAGGAATCAGGATTTAGGTACATAAACCAGCACCAGTTAGTCCAGAATGCAGCAGTATTCGTCTTACTAAAACCAGATGACCACATCACCCCTATCTTATTCACACTGCATTGGCTCCCAATCAAATTTCGTATTGATTATAGAATACTACTATTGACCTATAAAGCACTAAATGGTCTCGCGCCACAGTACCTGAGCGAACTTTTGGTCTTTTATGATC
>CM075021.1:672249-685620 GCA_037576675.1 Pangasius sanitwongsei | reverse complement strand
AAACAGTTTTGCACTCAAGTCTCCATCAGTGAACAGTTGATAACTTCAACAAAATAGACTTCATGTTAAAACTATAATGAACTTCCTGGTTACACAATTGCACTTTTTGACCATACAGTATACAGGTCTAGAAGGCAATTACTATCCGGTGTCACCCAGATGAGGATGGGTTCCCATTTGAGTCTGGTTCCTCTCAAGGTTTCTTCCTCACCACCGTCGCCTCTGGCTTGTTCAGTAGGGATAAATTCATACATTTAAAATTTATATCTGGAATTTATATATTTCTGTAAAACTACTTTGTGACAATGTAAATTGTTAAAAGTGCTATACAAATAAAAAACTGAACTGAAAATTGAATTGAATCATCTAAATATAATGTATATTAGTGGCTAACAATGTAAACAATGTTATGTACAGACACAACAATGCTACCCCACTGTGCTGCCCAGCCAGTAAACAGGTTACAGATTGTGTAGAAATTATCATCTGAATCATTTTTGTGATAACTATGTTGTGGCAGCCCTAAAATTAATAACTACAATATTGAAACATGCAAACAGTGTCACATGTTTTGGCTTCAGAAATGTTATGTGGGTCACAGCAGATTTAGCCTCTTGAAAATACATTTACATTTATGGTATTTGGCAGATGCCCTTATCCAGAGCGACTTACAATTATCTCATTTATGCAAAAAAATGGAGAGTCCAACATCTTAACCACTGAGCTACCACTTCCCACAATGCAATCTTCACTGATAACTGGTACTAAATCTCAGGATTTACACTTAGGTCAGATTTTGCTCATCACAGAAAGCAATTCTTACAGCTTACCCTAATTACTCATACAATTCATGCTATCATGCTACCAGTTCCTTCCCCAGTTATGGAGTGACGTCAAATCAACATGGCCGCTCACACTGTGAACAGAGTAACGTCCCTCTTCTCTACTTTCACATGAGTTTATAGCAGCATTGGCTTTAAATCAGTTAATATACAAAGGACTCGGTTAAATCTATAACACTGACCATACTAATCACAGTTTTGAGAAGGTAATCATCAGCATTATAGTTATCACTAACGTTAGGCGTCCATGTTATTTTCCCACTCCGCACGTCGAACGCCCCGAGGTGGGAAGTGACGTCATTACAACTTGCAAATAAGCAGCGACGAGCCGCCGCGGATACAGCACGAGCTTCAGTAATCAGAGACAGTCAGACTCCCAAGACCTCTGAATTTCACCGAATAAACATCAGTCCCTTTTAGTGTCAGTCACAGATCAGCTGCTGAACCAGTAGGATCCTTTTATTTTGTGGAAGCCAGAAAATGCTATTACTAACCCACCAGGATGCAGGAGAAACCTGTTAATGTAAACCACGGCGTTTCTCCAAAGGGCTAACGGGCACATTAGTACATTACTACAATATTTTGGTTAGGGAAACTGTAAGAATGATCGACGACATAATGACATTAATAAAGAGTGTTACCCGAGGCATTAGTGCAGTAAAGCCCCTGAGTGTAAACACACACACACACACACGGGGAGACTTTACCGTGATGATTCCTCCGAAAACCCGCCGTCCAGCAGACGGATTTTACAGAACAGGACCCCGTTCACGAACGGCACCGAAGACAGCTCGTCCAGCTCAAAATCAACTTTAAACTTAAATTTCTTTTTCTTCATCATGGTTAATGGGTCCCTCCTTGTAGACGCACCACGACACTTTCGTATCAGGGGAACTGGGTGAAGCTAAGCTGCTGCTAACCGCCTCGCTAGCTTACACTACTAGCACTGTTAGCGTTGTGACAATGTCAAGATCTTCCCAGAGGTCCTCCATTAGCTCACACAGCTCCAGCGCTGCGTCCTAAACTCGCAGTGAGCTGAGCTCAGTGACAGCAGACAGACAGCTGCTTCTCGCCAGCGCTGTGTAGACCCCTGGGTGAGACACGTCACTGTGACGTCAGCTGCCCGGCCTGGTTGCGAAAATAAAGCGGGAGACTACACTCACTGTCCACTTTATTAGGAACACCTGCACGTTCATACAGTTATAGATAGATTTGAGATTAGATCTAATTATGTGGCAGCAGCATAAGGCATAAAACCATGCAGATGCAGGTCAAGAGCTTCAGTTAATTTTCACATCATACATCAGAATGGGGAAAATTGTGATCTCTGTGGCTTTAACCGTGGCATGGTTGTTGATACCAGATGGGATGGTTTGAGTATTTCAGAAACTGCTGATGTCCTGGGATTTTCTAGAGTCTCTAAAGTTTACACAGAATTCTGCAAAAAAACAAAAACCATCCTGTGTGTGGAGGGTCTGCAGGCTGAAACACCTTGCTGATAAGAAGGATCAGAGGAGAATGACCAGACTGGTCTGAGCTGACAGGAAGTCCACAGTAACTCAAATAAGCACTCTCTACAACCGTGGTGAGCATCTCAGAACACACAACAGCAGAAGACCACATCAGGTGCCACACCTATCGGCCAACATAGAAATCTGAGGTTATCATGGGCACAGAAAGACCAGGTGATTTTTTTTTCTAAACATGTATGCATATCTCATAGAAACTCAGACCATTTGTACTAGAGAGAAATGAATGTAGGCTTAAAAGTTTCTTGATGCTTACAACTTTGTTGTTCATGGACACATTGTTTTGTTTTACGATTACTGCATCAGTGAAGTTACACTGGAAGCCGAGGTGCTGCCCAGCCAGATGCTGTAAATTCCTCTGTAAGATGAACAAAGTTAGATGGTTAAACGTGTCTATTACAGGCAAATTCTCAGTAAAATGTGTCTGATGTAGAGCTACATAGGTTTGTTAAAGCAGTATAAATTATTCATGTTAGTTAACTAGCAAGCTGTGCCTGTTAACTTCTTAGTTAGCAAGCCAATTTTATTTATAATTAGCTATTTAGCTGAGATGAAATGGGTGCTGCAAAGATGGAGCATCTCAGACCAGAATTATACCTCTAAATTGTCTGTAAATACAACCATCTTTTGTTGGCTTGGAAAGGGGTCTAATTCAATACCTTGCACAATGTCACATGCATTTAAATTTTTTTTTTCAGGGATATCACAGTGTTATTACAATAACACTGTGGGTTTTTTTGGGGGAATGTGCATCAGAGTGAGATGTCAGAGTAAAGTCTCTCACTCAGAGATTCAAACTGGTTAATCAGTAGTGGTTGAATACGTATTGGCATATTGCATGTTGGGTATTGTATACTTCGATGGGTGAAAACAGGAAAACAACACAAAATAATGAATCCTGCTAAATTACGGACAGTAAGTGAATCCCTGCAACAGAATACTACATACCATGACTAAAATTATATTAAATTGTAGCTTTATGTGATAATTGTCCTTTAACCATCAGTATGACACAAGACTGAGGGACTCTCTATCCACCTCATGCAGAATCTCCTTAGGAGGGCCCATCCATGAATGGCCTCTCTGAGAGCACGTCAGTTGCCATGGCAGGTGTACTATCGAGATGCCACATATGCCCAGAAGAGTGGCGTCTGTATCCAAAGGTGGTAGCCCAGATCTAGGAAAGGTTCATTGAGGTGCAGGTGGACCCCTCCGCCAGGGCCAAGTCAACACATTGCCAGTTGTGGTTCTCTCTGGTAGAGCCAGACAGCCTGCTGGGATAGGATGCCCTGGACCATGACTGGCATCCTGTCCCTGCAGGCTCTCTATTGCTGATTCTTCCCACACTGTACTGGATTTAACAACTAGACCACAGAGTCCTGCTTTTGGACCAGAGATTTTTTTTTTTGGTCTGGTGTATTACCCAATTTCCATGATCCTGATCTTCTTCAGGGACTGCTAAACAGCAGCAAGACTTGAAATGTGTCTCTGAAAACTGATTATTTGTTCATTTTCACCAATCTAAAAGAGTTGGGGCAGTTACATTCTTAAATAAGCTTGTCAATAAGCTGGTCTTGCATGCATTGGTAGCCAGATGACTTTGGGGTGACCTTGTAGTTCAATCCAGGATTTCTGCCCAAGGTCAAAGTGACTGTGAATCAGTTGAATTGATGAGTGTATGACAATGGTAGTTAATGCTGCACCATATGTCACTACTTGACTTTCGGAAGGTCTCAGCATGCACACATACGCACAAAAGAAGGTATACAGGTGATTTACCCCACTCATCTAGCTCAGTGGTCAAGCTAGCTACATACTGACATTCAGATTGGTACAGTTACAGTTCATGAATGTTCTCATCACCTCATATCAACTAACTGCAGTTTGGTCCAAAAATGTGAGTTAGGGATTGCTGCAGTCCTGTGCAATGCCTACAGATTTTGACCCCTAGTCGCAGGACCCTGCAGTTCCTTGATCAGACGCTAGATGGAAATAATTAACTTAGAAAGTAGATTTTCTAAAACTGTTTGACTTCATTAACATACAGCTGTCAAAGAGTAATGACTCATAATTGCACTATCCAGTATCACCCAAAAGAGGATGGGTTCCCTTGTGAGTTTGGTTCCTCTCAAGGTTTCTTCATCAAGTCACCTCAGAATTGAATTTAATAAAATTACACAAACTGTACTATACAAGAGGAAAACCAGGGAAAACAGCTCAGCTATGGTTAAATCTGTACCCCCTACCCCCTTGGAATATAACCACCCTGCCCCCCAAACTGGAATATACTCCCCACTCATTTCCAAAAAATAGAACATTGTTTAAAAATACAAAAATAAGAAATATACTGTTAAATATTAGACAAAAAAGTATATGGACACTCAATAGTGGCTTCATTAAAGATCACAGTTACAGTGGTTTGGTATTTAGTTAGCCATTCTTTGTTTCACAAAACTTCTGGTGGGTTTCCTCCAAGTTTCAACCAACAAAACTTTCAGTTCATCCACACTAGAATGTCAATTTGCTAAGGCTTTAATTGGCTTGTGCTTTGGATCATTATCCTGCTGAAAAAGCCACTTCTGTCTCTTGAATAATTACTTTGCTGATTTCTTCAGGTTTGCACCAAAAATGCCTCTGTACACTTCTGATTTCATGATGCCATCAAAGAACACAAGCTCACCGACACCACTGTAAACAGCCCCAGACTTTGATAAAGCAAAGCACAGCTCCCACTTTTCTCAATTTAAAAAAAAAATAAAATTAAGTCAGGATATGTGAAGTGTACCCTTTGTTGCAAGGAAATTAATTATGGTGACAACGGATCATAATTGTCACACTGTCAGGCAGAAATCCATAAGCAAAAAGTGTACACCATAATGACAACTTTAAGTGTTTTCCCTGCCCTGAGTAAAAGTGCAGCTCCCAAAGGACCAGGCGACATGCGGGAGAGAGTTTGAATGCCTATACCTCCATGTCATTGCATTGCCAATGTGGAGGTTTGTGTAGATAAATAGGCTAGATTTGATTACATGAACTACACTAGCCTAAATTAGCTATATAATAAAATAAATGATAAGTTAAAAAAAAAAGAGGCAAAGTTGAAATTTTTTAAAAAAAGATGAAATTTTAATAATCTTTTGACAGTAATTAAAGAAAAAAAGATGACATGCTCTTTGCATGGTAGTAGTAAAAGAAAGAAAGTTTTGGAGATGAGATTCAATTTTTCTTTTCTTAAAGCAATGGTTCTTGCTACTCTTGCAGAACATTCACTCCCCTTCACCATGGCACTTGTGATTATGGAGCTAGCACAGACATTGGCCGCAGACAAAGTTATGCTAATCTAAATAAAGTGCTCACACACGTCAGCGTCCTACAAAGCAGGGGTGGCACCACTGTAGGCTCCAGAAGTTGTGTGGCAAAATTTGATGGTTTTAATGATATTTAATAAAATTTGAGCTATTCATGATATTTAAACTAGATATCATGTTCCGCAACAAATACTGCAAGTAGATTATACATCAGGGAAATATTCTTTAAATTAATTTTATTAAACATTAAAGAGCCCACAATGTCTCAGTGTTCCTTATACAATGCTAGGGTAACTCAGTTACATTCCACTTCTATGGAAATTTATAGAACATATTAAATTCCATTACTCAAAATATTTAAAAAGACAGCATATTTTAAATGCATTAAAACCCATGACCAACAATAATAAATGAATGAGCTTCCATATACAATACTATGGTCAACAATCACACCTTTTAACAGCTCTCAGAGTAGTTTGTTTCGACCCCAAGTTTCATTTTGCATTTTGTTCCTCACGCAGCTAAAAACAATAAAAAAAAATTGTTCACAAAGTTAGATAGCACTAATGCTAAAATATGTTTTAAAAATCAAAGACATGTTCATGTTCCACAATAGGCTGTTTGTCACTGTAGTAACTGTCTGTTTTGCTAAACATTTTTCCAGCAAGCCTTACTTACTTTATTTGAAGAATGTAATTTGAGGAATGTTCTTGTAATTGATTCAGAATATAGAATATGTGCATTTGTCACATAAATTGAAACATTAGCGATACTGATTCAACACACGATTATTAAACGTCAGTGAGCACCAAAGCACGGTTAACCCTTTATCGCTCGTAGGAGATCCCCTTTAGGAGAATGTCCCACTCCCCAGCTGAACTGGAAGTTCTGATTGGTTCTTCAACCAAGTCAGACCTGTCTGTCATTGCTTGAAGTGCTGGGCCACCACCCCAGTAGTTTGAAAAGTGCCAGATCAAATGCCAGCTCGCCGCCATTGCTCCAGCCCTTTGGATTGGGGCAGACATTTTCAGAGAGGATCTTCAGAAACACTGAGAAGTACCCATTCTCTATCCATCTGGATGAAAGTCAGTCAAATGGTGAGAAAAAGTGCTTACCATCCTGGTCGCCTACTTTAACTCAGAGAGAAAGACAGTTGATGTGGAGCACCTAGGTTCTCTTGAAGTCTTAAAGACCACCTCAGGGAGTCTGGAGAAGGCTTTGGATACATTCTTCAAGGTTAACAGCATCCCATGGGCCAACCTTATCAGCATGATGATGGACTCCTGTGGAGTCATCGGGGAAGCAAGACGGTGCTGGAGACCTGAGTGTGGCAGAATGTGCACAGTGCTGCAGAAATGTTCTCGTCTCCTTTCAAAAACTATCTGGTTTTGCTTGTTTATCTTCACACCAAGCATGAGTGGGCTTCGGACCAGGTAAATACATTATACTAAGATCAATCAAGAGCCCTACTGACATCTCAGCATGGTAAAAAGTACTGAAATGATTTATCAACCATTTGATTTCTTACTTAACCAATGTTAGTTAAACCACTGTGTCATTCAGAATGACACACATTGTGTTGCATAAAACCACTCATTTTCAAGTATCGATCAGTTTGTATACACATGTACATTATGCACATCTCTTCCTTATTCTGCTTTTTGATCTTAACATTAACTGAAGACCTCATGTATTGGTTTATATGTATTTTTTATATGATTGTTAAATATTTATTATATGTATTGGGTTCCTGCAACAAGATTTGATTGGTTTATTAGGTATAACTAATAAATTGGTCAGTGAATGTATAATGCATTTATAAAACTGCACTTGTATTCTTTTCCTTTTTTCCAGGAATGACACAGCTGGGCAAGAAGAGGAAAAAGAGAGTTGTCCAGAAGGTATGGCATGAATCCACTAACACAGAGTGGCATCTCCGTGTTTACACTGGTGTCCTGGCAATACTGATGGAATACGTCATGGTGTTCCAGGTATGTTTAAGATGTGTTTACCTAGTGTTTTTATCTAAACAGAATATGAAAATAAAAACTACTGATTAAGAACTAAGTTACAGTCACACTCATAAATTGATTCTTGTTCTAATTTAGTAATTCATGTGAATAAAATATGGTGGTGTTCTGATGTGGAGTTCTCTGATTACTGCAACCTCAGGCTCTTCAATTTCTCTGACACACACACACACACACAGTATTAGAAGATAGACACACACAGTATTAGAAGATAGGGTCAATTGGTCTACAACTAGCTTCAAAATAATAGAGTTTCAGTTAGGAGGTTATATCATTTGGACAAACAATAGAGCAAAACGCCCAGTACAGCCATACAAATTGATAAGGTAACAAGCCCTTGTTAGAGAAGCTGCAATATTAGAGATACATATGATTGAGTGTGTGGCTTTGTGTCTGTGGGTAGGCTTGGGTGTGTATATGTTTGTGTATGTGTGTGTGAGCTTTGCTAAGGAGAGTGTTTATTCTGAGTGTGAGATTGGAGGTGAAAACTTTCCAAGAAATTGGTTTTGTAGATTGTTCAGGTATTCTTTTAACTGCTGTTGTTGTAACCCAGATAGGTTTAACTCCTGCTGAGTAATCTATGAACCTATAGGGAACTGTACACATATGACCTCTAAGTCTCATATATTTTATTTTTCAGTTCCGCATTATTGGGATCATAATGAAAGGCCGCTAGGGTTTGTAAGTTTTACATTAATGTACTACAACAAAGCCCACAGTGGATGGTTTTTTTCCTTTCACAGGAAGGATACTGAGAGAAGCAATCAGGAGAGGGAGAAGAATTAATATTTTTGCAAGGAGTTTCATTTTAGCGGGCATAGGCATAGCATTCATCATGGTAGTCTAAGTATATACGAGGATAGAAGATATTACATTTATGAGAGCTGTTATTCTTTCTTTTATAGAAGCACACTGAACTAAGAGTAAAGAAGTGAAAGGGTGAAAGACTAAATCAATTATATGAGACACAGGTAATTAGTAATTATTTTTAGAAAGAGCCATTTCGTCTAGAATTTAGGGAAATTAAAAAGTGTTGAAACAAAAACTGTATTTAAATAGACATTTAAGAAGAGAACAGAGAAGAGTGTGTATATTACAGGAGGCAAAGAGAGAATCAGTATGCGGATTTATTGGGGAGAAGATATCCATTAACTGAAGAAAGGAAAAATTCTCTGTTAACAAGTATAACATAGTTTAGAACTTTGGAAGAGGTAAGTAAAGAGTGGTCCAGGTAAGTGAAGATTGGCCTTATGTAGATTGGGAAGGAGTAGTGAGAAGAAATTGGAAGGCATCCAATGACACACTAGAGGTGCTAGCAGAGTCAAATCAGTTACACTGGGTAATAATACCACTGTCTATAGATATTTACCTAGATTGGGGAGAACAACAGGGATTTGAAATAGGTAAAGTAAACTGGAGACTGAAATAGGTAAACTGGAAACAGTAAAATAATCCTGAAATTGATGTCTCAGTAGTCTTAAGAAAAGTTACTTGGCTTACAGCAAAGACTTCTGGACTATGTGAACCAAAGACTGTGGAGGGTCTAATTTTAAGAAAAATTTTAGTGACTTTTAATCCAGGCCCTCTCCAAGAAGGTGGGCAGTAGGAAAGAGCAGAATACAGGGACCAATCATGACATCCACACCTATAGAGCTGTTGAAATCTAGACATCCCTTATGTAAAGAGCTTATAGAAAAATGTTCAAAAAAGTGGGAAAAGAGAACTAAAAACATGAAAACAAAACAGCCAGAAGGAGGAACATTTGATGTGTCTCTGTGTGAGGAGATGGAAATGTTAATAAAGAACTACATGCTCAAAGACAAAAGCAGAGGGAGAGAGGAAAAAAGGGAAAAAGTGCAAGACGTCTTGGCACTTTTTAAGACAGAAGGAGAAAATGCATGGAAGAGCATGAAGCAGGCAGGAAAAATACTGATGAAGAACAAAAAAAGACAGAAAAAAGATGAAAGAGATTTTGACAAACCACCTCCATATGTTCTACCTAAAAACCAGCTTCCAATAATTAAAGGAATGGTACAAGTTGAAGGAAAAATAGACTTGGAGGAGGACAAGGTTGATAGAGAATCCTCTCCTTGCTCTACTAGAGAGGACCAAAGAATAACTGAGAGCAAAAAAAATCAGTGTGAGAAGAAACCAAGGGAACAGGTTTTTAGATGGTTATGCTTCTTATTCTGGAATAAGGGATCTATTTCCATAAGAGACGCAGGATCTCATTAGTCTAGAACTGGAAGCAGGAGAAGAAGAGAGCCTGTCGAAAGAAACGAGAAGAGCAGAAGCAGAGTTATCACAAGCAGATATGTGTTTGAAAGATGTAGACGAAATGGTACAAAAAGAAAAAGAAATTATGACATTAAAGACATTCAACAGGCCTAAAAGGTTTTAGGAAAGAAGAATATAAGTGCATCACAGTAAGCCTGTATCTTGAGGATGATTATTCGGGGGTGTGGTCATGAGATGGGGGAGACAGCTCAGACCAAAAGATAGCCTACACATCCCACAAAGATATGAAAGTCACCTTCAACTTCCTACTATGGTTAAGGGTGCAAGAGGGCAATATCTACGCAGGATCTCGATGGGCTGATTGCCCGCCTCCCTGACAGCCATGGGGGAGCTGGGAAGTGGATTTAGGTGTTTGAAGAAGAAACAATGGGCAAATTGCTGGCAATAGGACACATTAAAGCACTCCTTGCCAAGGTTTTAGGAGGATCAAGAATGAGTGAGATTCTCACAGCAGCTCACCTACAAAAGGCAGTGAATTCTCCAGCAATGGATGGAACTCAGTTTGATGAACATCGTCGACTTCTATGGTGGACATTAAGGGCAGAATATCCATCCCACATAGACCCCAAGTCTCTGAAAGGAGAACAACTGGGAGAAACAGGAAACACCACTACTTACGTGCGGCGACAATTGAAAAAGTGGAAACAAGAACTGAAAAAGGATCCTGAAGCAGATCCGATAATGTCATCATCATTCAGAGAGGCAATAGTGGATGCTATGCCACCATCTGTAAAGACCAATCTAGAAGATGTGGTTGGTCTAAACTCCAAAACATATAAGGAGTTTTGTGACCATGTGACTCATGCTGTTGAACAATACAGAAAGAATGAACAAAAGCTCAAGAATCAAGAAAGAGAGCTGCAGAGAAAACTGGCACAGCTACTGCTCAAAGAGCTGAAAAACAAAAATAGAAAAAAGATTCAAGCTCCAGTGAAGGGCAAAGACAGAGACAAAGTCAAAGCAGAAGAAGCACAATTGGCAGTAATGGCTCCTCTGAATGCTTCTCCACCTCCTCTACCTGCTGTTGTTGTAGCCAGTGCTGAAGATCAAAGATCACTCTGGAGAGCCGAGGTTCGAGGCCATAGACTTTATTCTTTCAAAAAATAAAGCCGAGCAGTTCTCTGCAGAGAAAGCTCCCCAACTCTTCAGAGGGCAATTCTTATATACATTTACATGAACAAAAAAACTTTCACATCCAGTTTTTCACAAGACCCAACATTCCCATATATGCTTATGTTAGTGTTTAAGGCAGCCTTTCTCACTTAAATTTACAGCTTGTTCCTGCTCTCCCCACTTAGCAGGATACCAATGCCTATGTAAGGTCATAGAGATCACTTTCAGGCCTCCATGTCA
Organism: Pangasius sanitwongsei; assembly: GCA_037576675.1. Classification (NCBI taxonomy): domain Eukaryota; kingdom Metazoa; phylum Chordata; class Actinopteri; order Siluriformes; family Pangasiidae; genus Pangasius; species Pangasius sanitwongsei. The sequence continues at coordinate 674,260 of CM075021.1, read as the reverse complement.
CCTTGTGCCCTATACCGGTTCCATACATCTACAACATTGAGGATAACATATCAAATATGAGTACACATTTCGTGGTTAACATTTTATGGTTACAATATTTCTGTATATTTCCCCCCTCTGAGACTTATTAAGTCTCACTTTCATTACCTTGTTCAAGAGAGCAATCCCACGGTCCAGTACTTTCAATTACCCCTCTCAAGTGACCTAAGTAGATCACCCAACCTTTTTTATCAATGAATAAATTCTGGAATTGCACTCTTCACTTCATCTCTGGCTTTGAATTCATTAGGTATACCTCTTGGCTGTCCTGTTGAATCTATGTACACTTTAGGATCAGTCTGATACGTCCTCTTTGCTCTATGGTTCTCTTTTGTGTTACTTCTAAGGGGTTGTTCTATATTCCAATCCACTATTGAGATCTCTTGAATCATCCATACTCTAGTACAGATCCCTTTCCATCTTTTAGGTAATGTTGCTCTCAACAGTGTTCCTCCACAAAGCCAGAAGAAATCTGCTATAGGTTAGTTCATTATACCGATGTTTTCTTAGAAAGACCAATGTTTGATTTGTGCATCTATGTATTAATGTTCTATTCTCAGGTACTGTTACTGTTGCATGAAGTATAGATTTCTTCTGGACATCTGTTCGCTGGAATGAGTCACTGTCCAGGTGCCACATCAACATAGAATTACCTTGAAATTCTCCCACGCTATATTTGCCTTTAGACTTATTAAAGCATTCGTACTTCGTACTCAAGTGCTCTGGTGTTACTGATACCAAGTAGTACTACCTTCTACTTGTACCGCTGTCGGCGTAGCTCTTACCACTTTGTAGGGTCCTTCCCTTCTGGGTTCATTCCATTTTCTTCTGAACACTCTTAGATTCACCTGATCTCCTGGTATCACTGGACACGGAGTAACTGGTTCTTCTTTTGGCTCCTTTTTCTTTTCCTGTAAATAGATGGCTTTATGTATAGCAGTTAGTTGCTGCATATATGCTTTCAATTCCATTTGTAATTGTTCCAAATTGGGTCCCTTATAGGGCCCTCTCCATCCTGGCACAGGCATGGGTCGACCCGTAAGCATTTCATGCGGGGTTAGATGTGTCATTCTGTTAGTTTGCATGTGGTAGCTCATGAGTGCAAGGGGTAATGCATCGACCCAATTAAGCTTAGTGCTAGCACAAATCTTATTGAGTTTAGATTTGAGAGTACCATTAACTCTCTCCACCATTCCCTGTGATTGCAGATGATAAACACATTGCAGCCTTTGTTTTATCCTTAGTTGCTGCAGCTTTCTTCAACGTGTTCTGAACAAATGCTGAACCGTTGTCAGAGCTGATTTCTGATGGTATATTAAACCTTGGAATTACCTCCCTTGTCAAGAATTTAATTACTGTGCCTGCAGCTTGATCTACTGATAGCACTGCTTCTACCCATCTACTGAATCTGTCTATTACCACTAACATATACCTTTTACCTTGTACTTTCTTTATCATGTCTACATAGTCTATTACCAGACGATTGAATGGACCTTCTTGGACAGGTATATGACCTACTGGTGCTGCAGTCCCTTTCCTGACGTTATTGTGGGCACAGACTTCACACTCTGCCAAATAGTTATCCACTGTTAACTGTAGATATGGGGACCAATAACCCTGCTGTTTTTCTTATAACCTCCCCCTTGGCGCAGTGATCTAGATTATGTGCATCGGATATGAGAATAGTAAGAAGTGCTGTAGGAGCAATAATAAGTCCTTCATGTGAACGTCATACACCCTTTGAGTAAACCATTTTTGAATAAATACACATGAGTCTACTTGCACTCCTTGTTTACCTGTTATTACATATTGAGACATAAATGGTATCTTCCTGGGCTTGGTTTTACCCTCAGCTTCTTTTAGCCATTTTTATATACAAATACCATTTTTTATATTACATATACAAAGCCAATGAAATGCAGTTAGCATCTAACCAGAAGTGCATAAGTGGCATATTTACAATAAATTACAA
>CM075021.1:614216-624509 GCA_037576675.1 Pangasius sanitwongsei | reverse complement strand
TGAAAATTCAGCTCTAGCCCTGTTTTGTGATCATATAATCTGGTGTGAACTTGCTGCTGGTCTGAGGTGTTGGGCCACGGAACTTGGAGCATGTCAGGGCTGCATGCTTGGCCAGAAGGTACAGTGAATAATATTGCAGTAAGTGTCCTATGATTATTATAACTTCAGTTATTTCTGTTTTAGCATTGCAATGTAGACAAAAGGTGTATCACCTACTTCAACTCCCTTGGAGAGACGGAGTGGCAGTGCCAAACGATTGCCCAGCATTGGTGGTAGGTTTTGTTTACTATAATGATCTCAGTCGTCTAATGGGCTACAGGTCTACTTCAAGGGCCAATCTATGTAGAAACGCACTACCTGCTATTAACAGTATGTTGACTCATTAATTAAGGTGTTTTTTTTTTTTTTTTTTTTTTTTTTACTGACTGATTTCTAACCAACTGCCTCACAACTCACACTATTTACAGTATACACTCCCATGTTCACATGGCTATAGGTAACACAAGCACTCCTCACTGAAGATTAAGATGCTGCTTTGTTACAAAGATGTAAAAACTGAAATAGAGTTTTGACTGACATGGGTGTGAGTAGATAATGACAGAATTTTCATTTTAAAATGAACTGTTGGAGGTGACTGTGATGTTGATTACAGTGCATTTGCAACTGCAAGGGGAGTTAAAGGAGAGTGGGACCTCAAAACCACAAAACACAGTTTGCAAACAGACTCAGTGTCATGTGGTGTCCACACACTTGCTGTAAGTGATTTTTTTTTTCATTACCAAGCACAGATCACTGCAAGTTTTAAGCACTGCAGCAATTGAAAATTATTTGACAGTATGACAGTGTATGGAGTTACAGTATATCTATGCAGGATATTATGATAGCAGATGCCAAACAACACTGGATGTATATGTGATGGCCAGTGTCAAGAAATTTCTTACAATGCTCTATGCTTTTAATGAGAGGCCTTATAATATGTTTCTCTGTTATGTTATTTAAAAATAGAAAAAAGTCAACTTGAAAGATGATAATATCATAACGCTTGAGTGATCTCCAGTTATTCCCACCTCTAAAGTGCAGGCATGTGGTTTCAACCAATTGTAAACTATTATCATACATTAGCTTCCCTTATAGACTGTTACAATAAAGTGCTAATACTTGTCAGATCCTGTATATTATAATCAGTCTCCTTTTTTCTGTCTTGCTCTCATTTTAAAAAAACGATCTTCACTTAAGTTTGCCACTGAATTTATGAAGTCTGATGGCTGCATTACCTCCTTCCAGTACCCTGCAATTCACCAAGAGAGAATGCGCCTTGCCTCACTTTTGTTTCATTCTTTGGGTATGTACCCTATTGATGGAAATGTTATCAATGGGTATAAATATATATATTTAAACGATAAGTTCAGAATTTTGGACCCTTGTCACATTTCTTACTCATCAGGAATGTTGTTGAAGGGTACTGGATAATCAGCTTCTCCTTTGCTAGTCACAAAAGTAAAGTAACAGGGCAATAATCAATCAATCAATCAATCAATCAATCAATCAATCAATCAACCCAAATCTTTGTGGAGTAAGTTTCAGAGCTCTTTGTACAGGCTGAAGAGTGGTCATATTAGATTTGTTATGTGATTAAGTAGCCAGAACTATGGATGTCCAATGTTAAGCACAGCATGACTTATACTGAGAAAGAATTCTACCAGTTTGTCCAAACATCAGTTAGTCAAACCAGAAATGGGGCAAGTGGTCAAAATTCAGAACTTTCCATTTAATAATCAGATAAGTAAGTAAGTAAGTAAGTAAGGTAACAGTGCTCTTTAATTTTTACAGACCGAACAAAAACATGTGGAATTTGTGCCAAACATGTGTCAGGGAAAAAGAAAGTAAGTGCTGTTTTCACATATGAAAGTGATATTCTGCATGTCTTATTCATGCATAATCATCATATTATACATGTGACCTCACACACAAAATGCAAATACAAACCATACACAAACAAATACTTGACAACACAAACATATTAGCATCTGAAACTTTTCATATTCTTTTTAAAACTGTACTTTTAGAAGTATTTTTTGGGGCCAGTAATCTACTTTTCTACTAATCTACTGGTCTCCCTTATGGTACAAAGAGACATGCATTTATGCTAGATATTAATAAGCTGGGCAAATGCAAAATTTAGAAAAACCAGACAAATACTTTTTTTAATTTAAGGTTCGGTTGTCGTGGTGATGTTATTCAAATCCAGTGACTACACAATATGCTTCTGGTAGTTGTGTTGTAAAGCAGTAGATTACACATCACCTTTTCAAAAGCCAGAAATACTTTTACTTTCCATTAATGGCGTATTAAATGTATATTTAGTCTATGCATAAAAATGTAAGCCACACACTCTATGAACATTTAAAGTCAGATGATCACTGGATTGATTCTGATATTAACAGAATCCTCTCATCGCTTAGACTATGGCTTCTAACCAGTTGGTTTGTACATTTTGCGTGTCACAGCATTGTGATGATCCTTTTAATGGCCTCCTGTGAGCATGTCCGTAGCATTTTAAGTGTGCATTTAGTTTTTGATAAATACTTGAAACAGATTAGGATATCAGGTTCACTGAAAGTGATCTAGGTAGGCGTGATGACTCCAGGGAAATAGACTGGGTTAAGGTATGGGTTAGTTAAGCACAGATGTGCTTAAAAGAAGTGGAAAATTGAATCATATTAGGATATAAACCATTAAGCGTTCACTGTGTTAAAGACTTATTAACAGATTGTTGGTCTAAATATTCTCATTTACCGACCTGACACATGTGATGTACAAACATGACTTCTATGTATTTTGTTGTAACAGGCGACATGCACCTGTGGGGCAGTGATGCATGTAGAGTGTGCAACCACACCCATCTGCTACATTTGTCAAGGTAATATACTGTGTTTGCATAGTCTCATCCCCTATGCACATACATTAAATCTCCTTTGTGCTGTTATCAGTACACATACAATGTGTGTATAAAGGGTCTGAAATTAACACCCACCAATTGCCAAATGTGGGTAGATTTTCTGTTTGCCAGGTAAATCTCAGAAGTCATGTTATAACAAAACTAGATTCTCTACTGCATAACTCTCTACAAATACATATATACGTATTTGTAAATAAGTATACGTACCCATACAAATAAAATAAGAACAAATAAGTATACGTGCTTGTAAAAATATGCTTGACTGGTGGATTTTTTCATCTACCAGTCCACTTGGCCGGTGAGTGCGTGTATAGATACATACATACAAGTCAAGTCACCTTTATTTCTGTAGAACTTTACACAATATAGATTGTTAAAGTAGCTTTGTTAAACCGGAAAATAATAGTGCTTCAATGATACAAACAAATTAAACACCCAAAACAGACACTGAACAGTCATAAACATGAGGCCCTGTTTTCTTTTTGACTGTGGTTTTGTCTTTATGCACTAATAATGAGCAAAGTTGTTGTGAATGATGTCGATTTTGATTTTTGTGTATTGTATGACTTTCTATACAGATGACAGCAACCCACTGGCCCAGATCTCTTTGCCTGCACTAGGCACTGCACAGTACCCAGGTATCTGTTTTGTTTTTGACTGGTTAGATTTCTAATATTAATATGTTAATATTAATAGAACTGTTAATAGCATTTTCTGATTTTGTCTCACTTAACTCATTTAAAATTCCCTTTGCAAGTAGTAGACAAGCACATTTCTTATGATAAGAGAAAGTACAGCAGTCACACACATTTGTCCCAATACATGGTTTTGATACTGCTCTCCCAAATAAGCTTTCAACTTCTATTTTTTTTTATGCTTTGCAGAAAATGGTATACTTATTCCTTTGTATCAAGTTGTTGGCATGGGCTTGCAGTTGTGTGTTCATATCTGGAAAAGTCTTACCATCATCACAAATGACAAGACTTAATAAAATGATATGCTTACATGTACGTCCCCTTGTACCAGCTACACAACTGCAGAACTGTTCTGCAGGGCATACACGGTAAACTATGTGTGGATTATTCTCAGATGGAACATTGTATATGTATGTTTCTGCTGAAAATACAGTAACTCTTTTGGCCCAACCACTGTCTAGCATCCTCTGAGCAGATTTCTTTATTTCTTCTATTTTGCATTCTAAAGGGTTATAGACCCTCCCAACCAACTGCAAATCCTGTATTATGTTGAAGTACTTGTCAGTCTTGTTTAGTAGCACATCAATCAGGTGATCCAATCTACGGTTTCTGATACCGCAGAGGAACTGATATTTTAAATGGTGGAAGAAACTAGAGGGAAAGAAAAGCAGAGAGATTGAGGTTGCATGAGGAGCCGGTTGGAACAATTAGAATGTACTCTTTTAATTTAGTCAGGATTCACTGAGATTAACAGGCAAATCAAAAGTAAACAAATAATTACATTAACTTAAAAGTATGTTTTCTGTTGACAATTGTGGTCTAGCTGAAAACAGCTGATGATTGGGAGAAGTAGAAAGATGAGTCCAAAAATAGAAGAAAATGAAAAAATACTCAAGACACAATGCTAGCTTTCAGCTAGACCACTAATAAACAGTGAAGAGAACATGCATGAAAGTGCCATGTACCGTTCTATTAGATTGTTTGTGTCAAAGTCTCCATGCTTATAGCATCTTCCAAAGTTAGACCACAGATGACCAATTGGCTCCCAGTGGTTCCTAAAGTACTTGCAGACATCTTTAAGGTTCTTAAACTGGCAGTGAAACATCTCCGCTTTCCTTTTGAATTCATGTTCCTGTGAAAATGGACAAGGAACATCATGTTGTTTAGTGTTATGATGAACTGCAATTGATTTATAGGTCATACAGGTAATCCTCGACATTGACCTCAAACCTAGTGTGAGCAGTTACTGTACTGAGAATCTGCCATGTTCTTGATTGTTTATACTGAAACCACTTAGGCCTATATGAAACAGATGATGGAATAAACACATTTACTGATTTTATTTACACTAAGTAAAACAATGACCCACCTCAGAGTATAGACCGAAATAACATTTTTGGCAACATTTTTGTTATAATATGCAAACATGGATGTGTTGTTTGTCTATCCTTACAGGTTTACAATATCACATGTGAGAGAATTTTGAGAACTGAATTATGATGTAACTGGCTGCTGTTCATAGAAACCTATGTAGTAGAATTCCAAGATTCATATATAAATACATACAGTACCATATATTATAAGTCTGGTATATATGGTATATATACACTACCATTCAGCATCATTACTCCAGGCTTCATTGTCACATGATCCTTCAGAAATCATTCTAATATGCTGATTTATTATCAATGTTGCAATTTAATATTTCTGTTGAACCTGTGATACTTTTTCAGGAATCTTTGATGAATAAAAAGTTAAAAAGAACACCATGTATACAAAATTTAAATGTTTTGTAACAATATACATGATTGTTCAAAAGTCTGGGGTCAGTATGTTTTATTTTTTTATATATTTTTTTTATTAATACTTTTATTCAGTAAGCTTATGTTACGTTGAAAAAGTGATAGTGAAGACTTACATTGTTACAAAAGATTTCTAGAGAAGAATCCTGAAAAATGGTCATGTGACACTGAAGTCTGGAGTAATAATTCAGCTTTGGCACCACTGGAATAAATTATATTATAAAATATATACAAATAGAAAACCGTTCTTTTAAATTGTAAGGATGTTTTGAAATATTACTATGATTACTACTGAATGCAGCCTTGATGAGCATAAGAGATTTATTTAAAAAACCTTCATCTTAAATATTTCCATAATTTTGAACAGTAGTTTTATTTAATGTTTTTAACTATTTTTTTTAAATACAGTTACATATTATAGAATTACAATTTTATATATATATATATATATATATATATATATATATATATATATATATTTATATGTTCTTATAGGGGTTTTATACATGCCTTGCATGGCACTGCATGTTGTTGTTGCAATATAGCTTGTTACCAAGGCTACTGTAAATTATAGCAAATTAAAACTAAGTGAAAAGAAAAAGCTATGCACCGTAGAACAGGATTTCAGCTCTACCATTAACTGCATGATGTGCTGTCTTGAATCTGCCTTTTCAGGTCCACTCACACCAGATTCAGATCTTGAAAGCCAACGAGTTACTGCCTGTGTGTAATAAATAGTGGGGAAATAAAAAAATTATTTATTTAAAAAGTGTAACCTTCCATTGGTCTGATGCATTTGGCTACAATTATTGTGATAAGTTGATGGCAACAATTAAATGTCTACAGTTGTGGCAGTTACAGGGAAACATCAACCAAATGAAAAATTCAAATGTTATTGCTATATCCCAGGGGTCCGTTCTTCGTACCTCGCTTAATATATCTGAGATGATTTGATAGACGCCAGATCTTCTAATCATGATAATTGATCTCTGGCTAATTTGGTTCTTCAAACAAGCTTGCAGATTAGGTTAAAATATCTGGATTAAGTTGTTTTGAGATTACTGAGCGTTCTTGTGTGCATTGGGAAGGGCAGATATATCAATGCTCGAAACCATGATCAGCAATTGGCTGGCAGCAAAACAGCAATGTAATGACATCATATAATAATAATAATAATAATAATAATAATAATAATAATAATAATAATAATAATAATAATAAAACATAACACACCTGATGAAAAACTTTAATTTCTGGACCTTTGAAAAAAAAGCCAAGTGAATAAAATGACATAAAAGTTATAAATGAAATGAGCACTGTTTTTTACGATTACCAATTATTCCCATTATTTCAGGATTTCTAGTATTTGTACAGGCGTTACATTTTCATTTCAGTGTTGTAATTAGCAATTCATTTAATTTTATCTGTGAAGCAGATTTATTACGTGTTGGATTTGTTACAGCATTAATTAATGTTTCTTAAGATTCAAGACATTTTTCTAAGCGTTTTTAAGTTATCTGCATCTCCTGCACTGCATCACGCCTGCAGTTGCTTAATAGCTGTCACTGTTCAGATTAACGCACGGCTCAGACTCCCAGTAAAATTGTAAGGTAATTATTCCCTCACGTTTTTTTTAACTTTTAAATTATTATTATTTTAAATTATATTGTACCTGGTTCAATAGGGTACTCTTGTAAAAAAGTAGCAATGGCTGGGACAGACTTTAAGTATCATCTCCGCTTAAAAAGATGCAATCTAATCCTGTTACGTGAAATAAGCTGCTCCCCGGCAGGTTTTAGGTTACGGACCTGTTGCTGTGTTGCTACAGCAACTCCAGGATGAGCTTTGAAGAACTTAACAATCCTGGATCATGTCAAGTCTTCAACAGTAAAATCCAGATAACTGAGTAATCCACATACGAAGAATGGACCCCAGAAAATTTCAGTCAATATTTGTGAAAATGATCTTCTCTCTCAAAGCTAGAAACCAGAGAATTAAGAGTCTAACTTGTGATGTCATCAGGTATTATGTCTGTAACTGCTCCATGAACAATGAATGGCAGACTGATGTAAACCCACATTGACGTTTTATAATCCACATATCCTTGATTGATTCTATAGTTGTATGTTGTATCCACCTTACTTTGCAACGCGAAAGTAACCTATTTTCTAACTTTTCTAACTTCAGATTCATTAGCCGCTGTAGGTAAATAACTACAAGAATAACAAAGAGCAGTAAACTGTAAAACTATTTGTTACAAACCGGTGTGTTTATAAATCAGACAATACATTAAAATAAAATAGCAAAAAATACCAGTTTGCAATATCAAGCAGCACGACAAGCTTTGTTTTGTTTTGTACAAGCTGTTTGGTTAATAAAGGCCTCCTGAAGCGAATTTTGTATAAAAATATCCATATTTACAAATCTATAAACTGTAATCTCTAGCTTCCGCTAACTGTCGTACGCGCGTTCACGAGAGAGTGGCGTTCAAGCGGATGACTTAGGACATAAGACGTAAAACCTGGAAGAGCCAGGACATTTTTAATATAACTCTGAAAGAGTCCGTCTGAAAGAAGAAAGTCATATACATCTAGGATGGCTTGAAGTGAGTAAATCATGGAGTAATTTTCATTTTTGGGTGAACTATCCCAAATGTTACAAAGTTATAAATGACTGTACCACTCTTGCATTAAAACATAAGGTGGATACTCATTTTATTCCAGTTCTATCAAAAGGAGCAAAAATCAAAGCAGTCTTCATTTAATCTTAACATAGGAGAACATCTGACTCGTTGAATACCTTACGGATGGCATTGATTTCGCCCTGGTCTTTATCAACCATAAAGCACCTATAAAAAATAAAAACATTTTAAGCTTCAATGTAGAGAAAATTATATTATAGATGTTTGCTGGCAAAAAAATACCTTTGATAATTATTTTTAAAAGCTGCTCATCAAAATTTCAAACCTATCTGTTCATTAGAAATGCTCTGAGATCAACACCTACTGTAGACTGATCAAAGAGTGCAGGTAAGAAATCAATGCAAGTTTGTTCTGAATCAGACATATAGGTTGATGTAAATATGAGTATGAAAACATGTTGCACTTTGTCAAACTAAAGAAGCTAAATTTCAGACAATTCCAAAGACAACTAGGCTAATACCTCTTTTTTTCTTAACTGTAACACAGCTCAGGTTTGATGGGATTTGATATTGTTCAATATGCAAGTAGTAAAAAGTATGTAATTATACATTCATTGTAATGTATAATGTCAGCTGTTCATGGACCTCATGTGCACAGGGTACGTTTTGACACCCACTTGGTTAAATATGGTCTGTTTAAATGCAGTTTTTATGTAATCACTTAGGTGATCTACACACAAATAAAAAAGTTGATTGGCTGTGTAGACAACTTTTTTCATGAAAAAAAAAAATTTCATTAAGCTGACTTAACAAATTGAACTTGAAATAAAAGGCATGCATAAAAAATTTAATCTTAAAGAACTGTGCATACCCAAAAAATTATTGAATCATTTCAATTTAATTAATTTATATCTGTTTAAATTACCTTGGAGTTATACAAAATGTTGGTTTCAGCTTTTCCAGTGCCAGCTGAAGTGTGGCCTGCTTTTCATTTCCCAAGATGATATAGGCAACAGGTATGCCATGACCATGGCTGTCCCTGACGACTAATGTAAATAAAGGAAAGCCATACTGGTTGATGCCATGTGTTGCATCCATAAAAACAATATCTCTTCCATATTCTTGAAGGTTGTCTCTCATGGATGGTGTTTGTAGAACTATGACAAGGTCTGTTTGAGGACTGTAAGGCTGATAAAAAATAACAAAGTCTTTGAAAGGACGCTCAAGAAGTTGTGTTGTACTATTAGCATCATCTTTGTGTTGCTGATTTTTTCGCCTCATACATGTCCGAATATTTTCAATGTCTTTTGGGGTAACAAAATATGCTCGGTTGTTAAGATCAGTATGTCCTTGTTCCTTGGACCATTCATGTGATTTTAAGAGAATTGTGTCTGGCTTAACACCAAGAGATAGTAAATCTTGAATATGCTTGACTAGCTCTTGACATATTTTTTCTGAGTGACCCTCAGAAGAACTTGTTGGGTCATGTCCTGAATGAATGCTGTAAATCCTTTCAACTATAACCAGTTTGTAGAGCCAGTCTGTCCTCTTTTTAAAGGAAACATAGGCCTTACATCCTTTGGCCTTTCGACTTCGGGGGGTACATGCTCCAGAGCGTTTGCATGTAAACAAGAAATAGCCATCTTTCTGATTTTGCAGACTTGCAGAATTTACACTCCTAAAATTTGCATCTTTGGAGGCATTTATGGTGGTGAGCCTTTCTTGAATGAATTCATAAGCATCTGTATCCTTTTCCAAAACATGGCCTGTTACATCTGTGTTCTTCTTGTTTCCTTTAAATCTCTCCTCTTTGTATACAGTTGTCTTTATAAATTTCTCCATCTTTGATGTACAAAACCTAAAAAAAGGACACAGACCATTAGGTTCATCAATAATGTAAAGAGCAAAAAAATACAAAATAATCTCAAGAAAGAAATGCAATGCATATTGTGAGATGTATAGAAACATGTATAGAATAACAGGAAATAATGGATGACCTGAATAAGGAGTCCAGACCTTCCAAACTGCACTTTATGCAAATAAAAATATGTGATGTTGTCTAATTCTTATCGCTGTCTATCCTTCCTATGCACTCCAAGTAGAGAACTGTATATGGCACTGTTAGTGAAAGTGAAGTGACGTGTGGCCAAGTATGGTGACCCATACTCGGAATTTGTGCTCTGCATTTAACCCATCC
>CM075021.1:596904-609839 GCA_037576675.1 Pangasius sanitwongsei | reverse complement strand
ATTCTTGAAATATCCAGACAGCAATTGGTGGATGAAATGAAGAAAAAAACACCTAATGCAGTCGTTATCAATCAGAAGATGGACGTGACACTGTCTTTACAAAGAAAGGATGTTGTGATCGACAAGCCTCCTGTAAGCCAGATTCTTCAGCATTGGCCAGCACTGTTTATGAAAGTTAGGTGAAGTGAAATGTTCATGTCTTGCATAACAAAATGAGTATTGATAAACATGACAATTAGATATTAAAAATTCCCTGATGTTAACAAGAATTGGTGTACCAAGAATTCAGCTGAGTGATTGGGAAGAACCTCAAACAAGAATTCTATGTCTCTCTTGATTGTCACTGTCCAAAACTGATTTAAATCTTCAGCTAAAACAGAGGTCTGACAAGATTTTGAGTGAGGATCTGCAACAAACCAATGATGATGATGATGATGTAAAGGGGTAATGACATACTTTTTATTCTATTATTTTCCTGATGGGCTCTTATACTGTTAGTAAAAGAAAATCACCAAAAACATAATTAGTCATAATTTAGTAATAAAATGAATGAAATGAAACAGGTGATTTTGGGGCTGCTCTTTTTGTGAGGAGTGAGGAGGAGGTTTTAAGCAAAGTCCTTGAATGGACTATTGCATGGCAAAAGCAAAATTTAATTCATGAACCTTTAAAACTCAAATGCAATCCAGGATGATCTCATTGAATAATTGTATAATTGTGCATATCATCTTGAATTAGTAATTTAATTTGAATTTAATTAGTAGTTCATGTTATATGCAATTACTCATATTCAAAAGCAGACACAAACATAAATGTAATATTTACAGATTTTTAATCTCCTGCATATATTTGTGTACATAATTCACAAATTATTATGCATGCACATAACTAAACAAAAAACATATTCAAAACAAATTTAGAATTGTTTTAATAATCTGCATATTCATGTCTAGGCTTCTGATGACAAGGACTCATACCAACATGTGCCAGTTGGAATCCTCAGCCTAGAAAGTGAAGATGTGGTGCAGCATCTCCTGCCCTCCCACCTCCATCCGTCCTCTGTGGAAATCACTTTGAAATGAATGTTGTAATTAACAATTTAGAGAACCTGCCCCAGGCCAGTTGTCTTGTTGACTTATGCCCTGCATCTTGACTATCCCAAGTGCATGACCAACATGTTCCATTTCATTCAGCAGGTGGTTATGTTTGGGTAAGAAGAAATTGAAAGACAAAGTTCTAGCACTGACAAATCAGCTTTCTGTGTAAGACAAGAAAACATACATTTGTCTTCAGGTTCTTTTTCAGTTTTGTTAGACAAAAACTCAATATGTTTTAAGTTTGTTAAGTAAAGTTTGTTAAGTAAACTATGCCTGTTTAGTTAATACAGTATAAGAATACATACTGTGCCTGTTTAATGTTTGGCAAAGATTGTATTAAAAAAAGTTTTAAAGATTTAAAACTGGCAGTTGGTTCTTAAGATATTTTATCTTTGTTTTCATTCTTTGAAAACTGAATTTGGAAAGTGGATTTAAATAAATTGTGAATTCAAATAAATCCTTGTTAGATGTATTCTTTGTCCTTGTTTATAGTGCAGTTGTAACTTAAACAGTAACAATTCTGCAAAGATAATTCATTCAAATTAATTCAATTAAATAGCTATATTAAAATTAAAGTTTTGGGTTTTGTCTACTAATAAAGTTCAGTTTAACTAAGAAAAATAAATTAGTGCAATTTAATATTTTGAGTTGCCTAAACTGATCAATTTTAGTTATTATAACCGATAATCTAGTTTAGTGAGTTGATTGAACTTAAGAAAATTATGGAAAATCATTGCCCTAAAAAATTTTATTTTGTCTTGGTGAACAAACAAGACATTTCAAAATTAAGGTACTTAAATAGGTTTGCATTAAAAAGTGTTAGTTAGTTGTTGTGTTAGTGGTGTAAGCCAAGCTTACAGTGTGTGGCATTATCTGGCTGCGTTACATGCACCAGCAGGTTTGCTGCCAGAAATCCAGAGAAGGCTTGTAGATTTCTTCTGGTCAGGACCTCACTGCACTCCAGATCCACTGCACTGCATGGGAGATCCAGTGCATGAAGGAGGACAAGGCCTCATCCACCTTGAGACACTATGGTTAAAATGAGATCATTTGCAATTCCTGGTGTGTACCTGTCTTTGCTATGGGACCAGAGCTTTTGCTGGAAAAGCCCTATCAACCTGCAGACCTGAGTGTCTGAGATGGGATATAATGATATAATATCCATTTATTGATATAAATCCATAATAACATAATTATTGTTTATTTGTAGATGGGGAACAAGGAGCAGCAGGAGAAGCTGCTGTGTGATGGATGGAGGGATGGTTGCCACCATGAAGAAAAGCTGCCTACGGAGGAACCATGCTCTTGTCACTCAGATGGTGGGAAAATGGCTGGACAGGTACTGACAGCTCTACCCGTACCCCTCCTGTTCAGATGGAGAGGAGGACAAGGACTATGGGTGACGAGTGATGGCGAGGAAGAATGATGAAGATGAAGACCAGAGAGACAAAAACAATCCCCACATTAGTTATCTGATGTTATTTCACATCAGATAGGAAGGGCACTTTAACATTTCATACACACCCCTACATACTCACTTATATTTTTTTTACAAAAGCACATTTATAAAATAATGTTAATTCTTTAAAAAAACACCTTAGATTTGCAAAATTATCAATAATAACCTTGTTTTATTTTTGTTTGCCAGAAGGACAGACTTTTTTCAGTTTCAGTTTGACTTCATCTTCAGTTAGCAACGGTAAATGAAGTCATCAGGATGTTCCATGACGTTTGACTGTACGAACACACACACACACACACACAAATATAAATGTGTTTTGAAAGTGAGATTTTTCTCCTGAGCACGATTCACTTTATTTAGTGAATTAGCTCAGGAATTTAGTTTATTAGTTCAGGATTGTTGGTTTGTTTTTTCTAGTGGAAGTGATCACACATACACTCACTGTTCACTTTTATAGGAACACCTGTACACCTGCACATTTATGCAATTATCTAATCAGCCAATCATGTGGCAATAGCACAATGCATAAAATCATGCAGATTCAGGTACAGAGCTTCAGTTAATGTTCACATCATACATCAGAATGGGGAAAAATGTAATCACTGTGATTTTAACCGTGGCATGGTTGTTGGTGCCAGATGGGCTGGTTTGAGTATTTCAGAAACTGCTGATCTCCTGGGAATTTCACACACAACAGTCTCTATTGTTCACACAGAATGGTGCAAAAAACATTGAGCGTGCAACAGTTCTGCAGATGGAAATGCCTTGTTGATGAAAGAGGTCAACGGAGAATGGCCAGACTGGTTTGAGCTGAAAGGCTACAATAACTCAGATAACCACTCTGTACAATTGTGATGATGATTGTGGTGAACAGAAAAGCATCTCAGAATGCAGAACATGTCGAACCTTGAGGCAGATGGGCTACAACAGCAGAAGACCGGGTTCCATTTCTGTCAGCCAAGAACAGAACACTGAGGCTGCAGTGGGCACAGGCTCAACAAAACTGGACAGTTGAAGACTGGAAAAACGTAGCCTGGTCTGATGAATCTTCTAATCTGAAGCTAACAGATGGTAGGGTCAGAATTTGGCTCCAAAGCCAAGAATCCATGTACCTGACCTGCCTTGAGCCAACAGTCCAGGCTGGTAGGGGTGGTGTAATTGTGTGGGGAATGTTTTTTGGCACACTTTGGACCCATTAATACCAATCAGCCATCACATGAATGCCACAGCCTATTTGAGTATTGTTGCTGACCATCCCTTCATGGCCACAATTTACCCATCTTCTAATGGCTACTTCCAGCATGATAATGTCACAAAGCAAAAGTTGTCTCAAACTGTGAACAATTGGTAAGTAATAGGACATCCCTGACCAGAGGATGAACCCTCTCAGCCAAGAGGAACCTCTGTCAAACTCACTGATTTAGGCCGTTGACCAAGACCAGATGGCTCACCCAACAGGATGGTAAAACTGATAACTTCAGGAAAAAGGGGGTGTGACTCACCCAAGGACCCCATGGAATGAGACCTTTGCTCTCCCCAGGAACACAATGTTCACCATCATTCACACATTCCACAGAACCCAGCTTTAGCACACTGCATAAGACTACTTTACATCTCCTGTAAGGACAATGACTTTTAAGATTATGCACCATAGTTTGAAAACTTGTTGCCTTTTAATGTCATTCCTTATATGTATCATGCCTATAGCCACCATGTCATTATGATGCCATGGTGTTTAACATGGCATTTAACATGTATTCTAGTGTTAATGTGTATATCAATAACAGCAGGTATGTCGTTTTTGGTATGTGTGTAATCACTATTGAATTTCCTAAGGGTCGGTATAATATGAATTTGAGTACAATGTATTACATGCATGTTACAAAATTCCTGACCAAAGTTCTAACTTAACCTTGTGCAAAGTTAGAAAAGACACATTACGCAGAGCTCTGTATTCTCATTAGTGTCAGAGGAGGAGAATGCAGTTTACACCCTGCCCCAAGATCCTGCTGATTGGAGCAAACACCTTGGGGTCAGCCCAACTGGAAAGAGTTAAAACCCCCTGACACAAAGGAAACTCTGAGTCTCATCCATCCATATCGCGAGAGGTCTCTTTTAATACCACCACTGTCTCATCTACCAACCTCTCTGCGAGAGATCACATCTTCAAAGAGTCTTATCCAGACTGGTTCCTGCAAAGCCTCCAACTCCTGCCTTTGCACCGCAGTGAACCACTCATCAAAGTTTTGCAACCCACCTACGAGACTCCGCCAGATTCGTGCCTCTGTTTACCATCCTTATTGGTCTTCCGAGATGCTACTTAAGGCCAACCAGACCACCGACCAATCAATATCGCCGCAAAACCCCTCCAAACAATGAGGGACTCCCTGGCAACACCAACGCAAATATAGTACCTCCAGATTCTTGCTGAACTGGTGCATTTAATGCAAGTTTAAAACCCTTCCAAATGAAGCAAAGGTTAAATTAATAAGTTGATGGTCATTCCGGTCATGGTCCGAGAAACTGCTAGAAACTTGGGATTTCAAGTCTCTCTGTTCAAAGCCATTTTTACCCCTGTTTGTGTATGTGTGTGTATGCATGTTAGATTAGTTTCTGTGTTTTAGAGTGGTAATAAAGTCTTGTCTGATTTTAAACACAAGTATCTTGTGTCTCTGTGCTTATAATTTACTGCCTTATACTGCTGATCTTGTTACTGTGCTCTCAATATAATGTTTCACTATATTTAAGATATTATTGCCCGTGGCCACGGAGGTAAATATCCCATGCACTATTAATAAATACACTAATTTCAACTTATCGCTGGATGAATAGTTGTTCAGCTATTAAAATATTAAGTTTGAAAAATTTCCCCTACTGAGCTGTCCTACATATTTTGGTGGAGAATACAGGTAGCTTAACCTAAACAGCTAATTTCCTACATGTGTGTGCAGTAAGGGGTTGCTTTAATAACTGGCACAAATGACAGGGTTCTTTTGAGCAGAGCTGAATGTGGATGTGAGAGGATCTCAATCTGCCTCCTAAACATGAGGAAGATCTACGGTTAAAAGCTTTGAATATTAAAAAAAAAACACTGAAGCAACCATATGTGTACTCTTTTCACTTTGTGGAGTGAACACCAACAGAGGAGCGTCTGTATCCAGAGAGTTCAGGCTCCGATGTTCCAGTGAAAACTCAGTGGCGGCTCTTGTTGGGATATGTGGATATCAACACACAAATGAAGAGAAGAAGAAGGAGCCTTTATTTGTCACACATACATTACAGTACAGTGAAATTCTTTTCTTTGCATATCCCAGCTTGTTAGGAAGCTGGTGTTATAGCTCAGGCCCTGGAGCAGAGAGGGTTAAGGGTCTCAAGAGCCACCACTGCCAATGTACGTTAAATGTAAGTTAAACTGCATGTGAACAAAGTTAACTGTTACTGAGGTTAAGAGTCCAGTGGTGTCCAGTGTCCCAATCAGCAGCTGATGCAGGCAAGGATTAAATTTTTTCAGGAGTGTTTTTTTTTTCTAAATTACTTTGAGTAATAGAAGAAGAAAATGTAAAGCTTAAAAAGAGTAAAACTATCTCAAAATAGGTTTAATAATCTTATATTTGATTTACTGTAATCTTATATGAAATATGAGATAAATTTGACTTGATTCAAGACATTTTAACTTGCTAAGATGTCAGTTTTCACAGTGATCACACAGTTCTCCTTAACTGAAAAAACACTAATAATAATAATAATAATAATAATAATAATAATAATAATAATGGCAATACTTTTGTTACTTTACAACATTTACAAGCAAGTGCTTATGAAATGAACAGGAAGTCTCAGGCAAAAAGAAGAAATACTCACTATTGCTTACTTCCATGTTGCAAAATGGGCTGGTCTTTCTGACCAGACTCACACACTCCATATTACATGGTAAAGTGCTCACTATATCTCGCTCCACGCATAACGCATAGTTTAGGATTGGATTACAACTAACATACAGATAAACCCAGATTTTATAAAGAGAGTCCCATTTGGGAAATATATAAACAGTTTATTCAGAATCTGCAATCAGAATGAATTCATGTGGATCTGAGAGCATCTTTGCATGTAATCACAGCCAATGAGGTGTTTACATGAATATTTTCTTAACTGTTTTGGCTTGTGAATAAGAGCTCTATCTCAAAAATATAAATTACTTAAATGTCTATTTTATCCTTTTAGCTACCCTGTAAAAGTGAGTCTTCTGCAATGGAAAGAAAAGAGGTATTGTCAATATGTAATCAAAACAGCAACTACCTATAAGCAAAAAAAAGGCACACATTTCTTTCACTTTATCTACTCATGTACATATGAACTTAACTGTGTGATATTCTGTCATTTACAATTTAAATTAAATGACTTCAGTTAAATTACTGAGGTAATTTAACTGAAGTTTTATTACCTCGGTAGCTTAGGGAAAACAGTTTGGAGCTACTGGAGTATAAGCTTAAGTGTTTCTTAAGTGTCTCACTGCTTGTTATTATGTATGCCACAGGAACTTCATGACCACGGTCATCTCTCACAAACAATGTAAAAAGTGAAAAGGACTATTGATTCACACAGTACATAATATTCCTCCCATGTTCTTGTAAGTCTTTTCTCACTTTGGGGAACAATTATAAGGTCCTGGTCATTACTCAGAGGCTGATAAAATATTACATTCTTTTTAGAGGATCAGCTGCTAGCTTCTCTGTACTCTTACAGTTGTCTTTATGAAGGTGTTTCCTCCAAAGAACACCAGTACGGATATAATGAATGTCTTCTGGGGTAACAAAGTACTCTCAGGAATGATAATTAGTTTGTCCTTGTGTTCTTGACCACTCATTAGACTGAAGAAGGATGACATCTGTTTTTACTCCTAAAGCGATCCACTTCTTGATCTGATCCACAAGCTCAGGACGAATCTGGTGGAAATGACCATTTTCTTCAGAAAGATCATGCCCTTATCAAATATTCTCTGCACAACAATTTTGTGGCCTTTCCACTTGTTTCTTATTTTAAAAGAGATATATGCTTTATATCTTACAACTTCTTTCTGTAACATCAGATCTTCTACAATGGAACTTATAATGTCCCCTTTGTTTGTCTTTTAAACTGGCAGAATTTGTGTTCCTGAATATTTTGTGTACCTTGTTAATTATTTCTGTGATATATTTTTCTTCTTGGTCTTTGTGTGTCTTCAGTTTTATGTTTTTCAGTCTTGTTTGTTTTTTCTTTTCTTCTTTTTCCACAGTCTGTCTGATAAACTACTCCATTATGCAGTACAGAATATTTCTGAAATGCACACACACAAAAAAATTATTTTTATCTAATGGCACCATAATATCATATTTAGAATTATATCATGTAAAGGATTAAAATTTTATTATGATGTCTTTGATATGATGCCTAAAGTGTACTTGATGGTGACAAATTGGATATGGTGACAATGTTTTCCAGGTGAAATAGGATGAGAGTTTTGAAAAATAATAACTGAAACATATTATTCTGGATAAACATCTGCAGATTATAAGGAACAAAGGTGGTCAGTCAGTCGCTCAATGTAGTTATGATGGTCCAGGATCAACATTAGGTACTCAGGACTAAAACAGTTATAAGGTTCCAGAACCAACATGGCATCAATGGTCCTGGATCAACATTAACAAACCTACCCAGGCATAACAGTTATGATTGTCCAGGATCAACAGTACAACCAAGTAAACGCACTCACGTCGGTGCTGCAGCGGTCATGGACGGTTTTACTTTTTTGCTCTCAGAGCAATACTCTGTGAATCAGGGTACAGGAATTTACTGCAACACAACTGGGGTTCAATAATGTAGCACACTGATTACCGAATTAAAAATAAATATGGCACTTCGTGTCAAAAATGCTGCCGCTCCGGTTCTACGTTATGGTAAGTTGCAGTTACGTTTTATTTTCACTTAATAAATAAATCTGATTGCATGAAGACGTGATGGTGCACCAAAGGACTTACCTATTGACGGATAGGGTCGTATTGGAGGACATTTTTAAAATGGATCGCGGTGGTCGGGTTTCTTGGAACTCGCTGATGACATCAGAGGGCAGTAATTTGTTAATAAAAATGTTGTTCAAGAAACAACAAAACAATGTTAATCCGTCTTGGCAAAAATCACAAGTGTGCGCTGTAGGCGCTGAAAACGCTATTAAGCCGGTTTCAAAGCGATAGGAGCTTGCGAAAGTGGTTGTTGTAACAAACTCAAATGTGCACGTGCATGATATGCATATAAATTAATTTTTTCACATGTTTATGATTAAAAAATTGTACCAGATATGATTGTTTATGTTAAAATTCATGAGTTAATAATTCAAAAGCGTTTCAAAGCGATATGAGCTTGGGAAAGTGTTTTTTTTTTTTAACAAAGGCAAGAATGCACGTGCATATAAATGACATTTTCATATGTATATAATAAAAAATGATCCTGAATATGATTGTGTATATTAAAATGCATAATTTAATAATAAAGTGAAAAAAGTCAAATATATGAAAATTCATGTTTAAAAAGTCAATATTCATCAAATATGCTTTAATATAATGGCTTAATACCAAAGATGTGTGTGCTAACAGAGCTGTGCTCTTTAGACGCTGAAAACGCTATTTAGGCAGTTTCAAAGCTATAGGAGATTGGGAAAGTGGTTTTTGTAGCTAACCCAGATATGAACGTATATGATGTGCAATTAAATAACATTTTTCACATGTTTATGCTAAAAAATAATACTAAATATGATTGTTTATATTAAAATGCATAATTTAATAATAAAGTATCTGACACACAGTGTCTGACACTGACACAGACACACAAACACACACACAAACATACATATGCCCCCACCTCTCTTCTGGATGTAGAAAATCGTTGATTCTTTGAGTGTTCAACTGTGACGCACAGAAAAAAGGTTAAATCTACTTTGAAAAAAAAAATTGAGTATTAAAAGGTTCAGTGCTGGGTATTGTCAAATGGTTGTACAGCCGGATTTTTTTTTCTAATGCAGAAAAAGGAGTCATTGTGCTTTTCCAGTTGACGGTACCGGGTCACATCCACTGGAGCACTGCTACTGAGACCGTAACTTTTGATGTAGTGTGGCCAGAAAAAGTTCCGTAAATGGTGTAAGGACTTTGACTACATTATTAGAATGGATTTCTTTTCACCAGGACTACAGGCTCAAATGGAGAAGCAGTACATCTCAACAAGACACATAACATCAGAGCAACAAATTTCTCTAAGAACCAGATTTCAGACTAGGTATCTGATAACAAAGAGAACTACGAAGGGAGGTATGAACTAACCAGCTGGCTCAATCTGCAATGCTACTTTAAACAGATCAAGAAATTATTCCGAAAATTGGGAAGAAACAAAGAAAAAGCAGGAATAATAAATAAAAAGACTAGATGGTTTTTCTGAGGTCATCATTTTACTACTCTTTCAAGACGGAGCAGAGACCCCAACTTTTCCCCAAAATCTTCTCATGTGATATATAAATGAGTCTGCCTGCATATTAAGTTAAAAACCTTCTGAGCATCAGCAAACAGTTTTGGTCATAAATTCAGACCCAATTTGTACAAGTCGGTCGCTACCATGGATAATGATGTGACCAGTTTGGGTTTTGAAGTAAAAACATTGGCGAATCCCTAGGAAAAAGAGATCTGACCAATCTGTCAATGAATTATGAAACTGATGAGTGCATAACCAACACTGTGCTAGCCAGGTTCATCCTTGTAGTGATAGGAGAACTACTGGACTGCATGAGTAATAACCCAAGTCAACTCCAACACGTGTTTGATTGAACCTGACATGTGCTATCCGCAGATGAATGCCTACACATTGGTGAAAAGGCTGTTTAAACCGTGGATGAAATACAAGTTGGCTAGAGGTCTGAAATTGTGCGGTATCAAACACGCTCCATCCCTGGAAAAATTCAAGGTATCGCCGAAGCCATCTTCTGCGACTGCCAAGATGAGCCTCACACTGGTCTGACCGAGGTCAAAGAGAAACCAAAAGAAATTTGCATGGACCAGGTGTATGAAGACTTTGTCAACTATTGGACCTTTCACTCCTCTCCGGAAGCCTTACTCTTATGTGCAACAAGGTTTATCTTTGCTGAACCTTTTGAATGCAAACTAGTCGTGTATTATTCATGTTAACCTATGTAACCGATACGTGTATTTTACAATTGCTTAGAAAGGAAAATGTTGATGACGGATTAGGCACTTCTGGTTCCTGGTACCGTAACAGACCAACGGGATTCATACTGAGCCTATATGCTAAGTTTTAATTAGCTTTGAATGTATAGGTTTTTTGGGACACGATGTGTATTTTATTTTTCATAGGTTTATAGTTGATCTCCATTTCAATATCCATTGTTTTGTTGATTTCACTGAACAGTTCTCCAATACTTTTGTAACACGCATGAGTGATTTGAAAGTAATTGGTTTGTACTTTTTTTCCATCCCTCAGAGAAACACGACACAGATAGTCAAGCTCTGACTGTCTATTAGTACCAACTCTGGATATATTGAACCTCTGATAGTGAGACCTCCCAAATTTAGTAGTATAGTGTGTGATTTTATTATTAGGATAAATGTCCATCGATGCATTGCTTGGAAGGGTCACAAAGAACCCATACTCTTCCACGGTTTCATGATTATTGGTTTCAGTTCTGTTCACAACGATCCTTTTTAAGCTCTAATGTTATGTTAACTGCGTATTCAGCCGGAATCCAGGAATTAAACTTATCGGGCCACCCCACCCATTTCACCAGACAAACTTTTTTCCAGTTTCTGGCCTTTTCAGACAAGATTTTCTCTAATCTGAATGCCATGTCCTTCCCAATAATAATCTTTTGTAACTCAGGTTCAGAAACTGTTCCCTCAATGTTTTCAACATCATAGTCTTGTAATTTATATACAAGGGGATCTCTGGGTATCTGTTTAGAAATTGTAAAATATTCATCCATAAAGTTTTGCTCATAGCCTTTTTCAAACTGTCTTTTTAAACGGGAAATTGTAAAAATATCACTGACTTTTAACTTGAATTTTTGTTTCTTTTGTTTTTGATGAAAATAGTCCACAGAGAGTTTTAAATACTCTGGAGGAATTGGATTCGTTGACTTTGACAGGCTTCATTTTGATGCTGGAATGCTAATTGTGATTGTATGCTTGAACCAAAACCTGTACGAAGTCACTGTATTTCAGGTGTTGAAAGCTGTAAAAGATCTCCACATCCTGGTCCTGGTCTCCACATCCTGAACCTTTCACACACAGCTGGTTTTTGCCCCTTACCTGTAGCAAAGTGAACAATGTTATGCTTTTTCATTAAAGTTTGAAAGTTTTTGTTGAAAATCTCCTTCCTTTGGTCAGTTTGTAGTTTTTATTTTTTGGACCCTACCTTCCTTTAGAAAGGAATCAAAAGCTTTAGTTACCTCAGTTCTGTTCTTGTTTTCTAACACACATACCCAGGCATATTTGGATAAATTATCTATACACATTGCCATAAATTTTGTGTTGTCATTACTCTCTGACAGGTTGCTCATGTCAACTAAATCAGCTTGCCATTGTACATCAATGTTCTTTACAAAAAAAACTTGTTTCTTTTAAACTTTACAGATACTGATTTATGTAGACTGT
This sequence comes from Pangasius sanitwongsei, assembly GCA_037576675.1. Taxonomy (NCBI): domain Eukaryota; kingdom Metazoa; phylum Chordata; class Actinopteri; order Siluriformes; family Pangasiidae; genus Pangasius; species Pangasius sanitwongsei. The sequence continues at coordinate 597,597 of CM075021.1, read as the reverse complement.
ACACATCCCGCTCTGCTAACCAGTTTTTTAAATTTCAGAATTATTAACTCTTTTATCCATTTTCTCAACAATAGCTCTTTGCAAACTCTCAACACTACCATGCGACCCTGGGTCTGATAATATATATTCTTCATCAGTTCTTCATTATATAATATATATTCTTCATCAATCACTGACTCATTTTGAAGTATCAGAACAATAATGATCAAATGCAGGTATAGATTAAGCATTTAATCTCAGAAAACCTCAGTGGGTGAGGTTTATATTTTTTACTTTTTTTAAAATTTTCAATCAAATATAAAATCAAAGATTTTACTGACATCAACATTTTCCTTTCTAAGCAACTGTAAAACACACATATGCATAAGGTCTTGACTAGTTTTGTACTCAAAAGGTTCAGCAAACATGAAAGATAAAAGATAAAATGGTATTTACATTGAATAAAGAATCCCAATTTTTAGTAAAATCTCACATGTTGTTTTTTAACATTTATAGTTGATAAACAACTTCTATATCAACAGTAAGATGATTAATAAAAATACTTTGGTTGATGACTCTCAGTTCAACAATTTTTTTGGAGAGCAGAGGTGAACTCAGTCTTCAGGCCTTTCACGCAGTCAGAATAGACGTGACGTTTTTTGAAGTTTCCCATGTATGTGGCTGGTCAGGGGCTTCCGGAGAGGAGTGAAAGGT
>CM075021.1:573273-589126 GCA_037576675.1 Pangasius sanitwongsei | reverse complement strand
GAGATTGCTGAAATCACTGGAACTGGGTTATGAAATGTCCAGTGCATTATTAAAGCCTGGAAGGATAGTGGTGAACCTTTGGTGGTCAACTTTACAGAAGAAATGTAGTCTGAAAAAAATCTTGAATGATCGTGATCGGAGATCTTTTAAACATTTGATGTCACATTGTAAAAAAATCAACAGGAGAACTCAAGCCTATGTTTAATAGTGAAAGTAAGAGCATTTCCACACGCACAGTGTGATGAGAACTTACAGGATTTGGACTAAACAGCTGTGTGGCCACAAGAAACCCATTTATTAGTGAGGCTAATCGGAAAAAAATGACTTCAATTTGCCAGGGAGCATAAAGACTGGACTGTGGAGCAATGGAAAAAGGTCATGTGGTCTGATGAAATCAGATTTACCCTATTCCAAAGCAATGGGAATGTCAGGGTAAGAAGGGAAATGCATGAAGCGATTCACCCGTCATGCATAGTGCCTACTGTACAAGTCTCTGGAGGCAGTGTTATGATCTGGGGTTGCATCAACTGGTCAAGTCGAGGCTCAGCCTCATTGTGTGGCAATAAAATGAAGTCAGCTGAGCACCTGAATGTACTGAATGACCAGGTTACCCCGTCAATGGACTTTTTCTTCCCTGACAGCACAGGCATATTCCAGGATGAAAATGCTAAAATTCATCAGGCTTAACTTGTGAAAGAGTCGTTCAGGGAGCATGAGGAATCATTTTCACACATGAATTGGCCACCACAGAGTCCTGACCTTAACCACATTGAAAGTCTTTGGGATGTGCTGGAGAAGACTTTACAGAGTGGTTAGACTCTCCTGTCCTCAGTGCAAGATCTCAGCCAAAAATTAATGCAACTCTGGATGGAAATAAATGTTGTGAAGTTGCATAAGGTTGTTGAAACAATGCCAGGACAAATGCATGCCATAATCAAAGCTAAATGCAGTGCAACAAAATATTAGATTGTGCGACTTTTTTTTTTGGCCAGGCAGTGTATTTTACAATCCAAAGTCAAATCCTTCAGTGTCTACACACAACACAGAGATATCATCACATCATCACACTGATTACACAAATACACATCCATGTGTTGTAGCTGTTTATAGCTTATTTTTAGCTCCACATTTTTATCTATTTTTAGTGTGTTTCTGAGAGTGAATGAAATCCCAAGCAGGTGAGAACTTCTAAAGCTCTTGGTTGATGAGACTTCTTTCAGATGTGGAAGAGACTCACTTGAGTTGGGTGAAGAGAACTGTCCTGGAGTAGTTTGGTGATGAGAACTCTGTAGATGTTAAAAGACACTGCTTGCGATGTGGATGGATGAGACTCTTTGAAGATGTTAAAAGTGACCTCTCGCGGAGAGGATGGTAGATGAGACTGTGAAGGTGTTAAAAGAGACCTCTTGTGATATGGATGGATGAGACTCAGAGTTTCCTTTATGTCAGGGGGTTTTAACCCTTTCCAGTTGGGCTGACCCCAAAGTGTTTGCTCCAATCAGCAGGATCTTTGGGGTCACTGTGTAAACTGCATTCTCCTCCTCTGACACTAATGAGCATACAGGGCTCTGTGTAATGTGCCTTTTCTAACTTTCCACAAGGAACTTTGGTCTGGAATTTGGTAACATGCATGTAATACATTGTATTCAAATTCACATTATACCAACCCTTAGGAAGTTCAATAGTGATCACACACATACCAAACACGGCATACCTGCTGTTATTGATACACGCATTAACCCTAGAATACTTGTTAAATGATCAAAAGCATCATAACGACAAGGTGGCTATAGGCATGATACATATAAGGAATGACATTAAAAGGCAACAAGTTTTCAAACTATGGTGGATCATCTTAAAAGTCATTGTCCTTACAGGAAATGTAAAGTAGCCTTATGCAGTCTGCTAAAGCTGGGTTCTGTGGAATGTGTGAATGATGGTGAACATTGTGTTCCTGGAGAGAGAGCAAAGGTCTCATTCCATGGGCTCCTTGGGTGAGTCACATCCCCTTTGTCCTGAAGTTATCAGTTTTACCATCCTGTTGGGTGAGCTATCTGGTTTTGGTCAACGGCCTAAATCAGTGAGTTTGACAGAGGTTCCTCTTGGCTGAGAGGGTTCATCCTCTGGTCAGGGATGTCCTATCACTTGCCAGTTGTTCACAGGACAGTTAAAATCCAGCAATCAGTAAACAAGCCATAATTAACTTGGCTCCAAAAGGTCTGTGAGTGAGGATTCATAGTTTTATGGCTTTCTTGATGCGTGTTCACTTGAAGATCCTATACACAATACCAGTTTTCTACAAATCCAGAACTATTAATAATACATGTTGGGATGGTGTGATGCGGCACGACAACAAGTACATTGCTTTTGTATAACGATACAGTCTGGAGTGTGTTCTTCCAGTTCTACCATGGCATGTCTAACATGTCGCACATTTTAACAGTTTATAGTTAGATTTAATGTAGTGGAATGTCTGAGAGCTAGTTCCTGTTATCATTTATGCTGTAGCTGTGATAAACAATTGTTCCCTCACCAGCCTCTCTCTACAAAAAATCAGCCTGTCATTTTACTGAGAAACCAGAAAGTGTAAACTTCTCTGTCCTGAAGACTTTCCTGAAGTGGGAAACTTTGACTGTAACAAAGTGCTGACACTGGAGACTCCTTCCATAAATGGTAAATAAATGTCTCCTAAAAATGTCACTGCATCAATGAATCAGCTTAGATTATGTGGAGTGTAACCTAGGGAAGAGCATAGCTTCCTCCCTGTTTGAAGTACACTCACTATTAGGAGCACTACACTAATAGGGCCACATTCTGCTCTCAAAACAGCCTCAATTCTTCATGGCATGGATTCCACCAGATACTGGAAACATTCCTTTGAGATTCTGTTCCATGTTGGCATGATTGCATCATGTCACAATTCCTGCAGACTTCTCAGGTGCACTTTCATGCTGCGAATCTCCCGTTCAACCACATCCCAAAGGTGTTCTATTGGATTCAGATCTGGTGATTGGGAAGGCAACTGAAGAACATTGAACTCATTGTAATGTTCATGAAACCAGTTTGAGACGACTTTTGCTTTGTGACATGGTGCATTATCATGCTGGAAGTAGCCATTAGAGGATGGGTAAATTGTGGCCATGAAGGGATGGTCAGCAACGCGACGGTGGCAAGGAAAAACTCCCTGAGATGATATGAGGAAGAAACCTTGAGAGGAACCAGGCTCAAAAGGGAACCCATCCTCATCTGCGTGCAGATTGACCTCTCTCATCAACAAGGCATTTCCATCTGCAGAACTGTCGCACACTCAATGTTTTTTGTTTTTTGCACCATTCTGTGTGAACTATAGAGACTGTTGTGTGTGAAATTCCAGGTGATCAGCAGTTTCTGAAATACTCAAACCAGCCCATCTGGCACCAACAACCATGCCATGGTTAAAATCACAGTGATTACATTTTTCCCCATTCTGATGTATGATGTGAACATTAACTGAAGTTCTGGACCTGAATCTGCATGACTTTATGCATTGTGCTGCTGCCACATGATTGGCTGATTAGATAATTGCATAAATGTGCAGGTGTACAGGTGTTCCTATAAAAGTGACCAGTGAGTGTATGTGTGATCACTTCCACCAGAAAAAACAAACCAACAAACCTGAACTAATAAATACAGAATAAAGTGAATCACGCTCAGGAGAAAAATTTCACTTTCAAAACACATTTATATTTGTGTGTGTGTGTGTGTGTGTGTGTGTGTGTGTGTGTTCGTACAGTCAAATGTCATGGAACATCCTGATGACTTCCTCCACCGTTGCTAACTGAAGATGAAGTCAAACTGAAACGTCTGTCCTTCTGTCAAACAAAAATAAAACAAGTTCATTAATGATAATTTTGCAAATCTAAGGTGTTTTTTTAAGAATTAACATTATTTTATAAATGTGCTTTTGTAAAAGTGCACTAAATAACCTACAGAAACTCCATTTCTACTTTCATGATGCTGGGATTAAATTGAGTTTATGTTACACACCTTTTGAAGAACCACATGCATTACAACTGCATTGCTATATATTTACTGTTTAGATACTGTATTTATTATTTTTATAGATACACATATATTTTATTTACAGGGAGGAAAAAAAATCTGTTTTTTTTTTGTTTATGATAGAAGTGGACTGCGGTTCTTGCATTGCATTATGGGAAGCGGTGGTATAAAAACGGTCTACTTTTTTTTCTTTAGTGAGAATGTAGGGGTGTGTATGAAATGATAAAGTGCCTTTCCTATCTGATGTGAAATAACGTGTCTAATGTGGGGATTGTTTTTGTCTCACTGGTCTTCATCTTCATCCTTCTTCCTCGCCATCACTCGTCACCCATAGTCCTTGTCCTCCTCTCTGTCTGAAAGGGAGGGGTACGGGTAGAGCTGTCAGTACCCGTCCAGCCATTTTTCCACCATCTGAGTGACAAGAGCATGGTTCTGCCGTAGGCAGCTCTTCTTCATGGTGGCGAGCATCTCCATCCATCACACAGCAGCTTCTCCTGCTGATCCTTGTTCCCCATCTACAAATAAACCATCAATAACGTGGATATTATATCATTACATCCCACACTCAGGTCTGCAGGTTGATAGGGCTTTTCAAGCAAAAGCTCTGGTCCCATAGCAAAGGCAGGTACACACCTGAGAAGGTGGGAATTGCAAATGATCTCATTTTAACCAGTGTCAATTTAATAAGGGCATTTATACAAACATTACTTTTACATTAGTTTATTTGGAAGACACTTTAATAGATAGATAGATAGATAGATAGATAGATAGATAGATAGATAGATAGATGTTCATTACTCCCTCCTGTCCTGATCAAGCTGTTATAATGCTCTTCTCTCTGAAAACACTGTTTGACGTTTATAAGAAAGTGTCTTTCTTACTCACTCTCTAGCTACTCATAACTCCAAACACTAAATTCTAACTTTTCTAACTTTTGCCTCTGTAATCAATTAAATGGGACATGAAAGCACAAAACTCTCTCTTTACTGTTTAATAACAGAGTATCAGCTTTCTTGTGCTGCATGTTCTGCTGATCAGGGGAATACTTTTTTTAGCTTCTAAAGAAAGATAAAAAAGAAAAAAAAAATCAGCAGAATACATCATTTTTTTCTGACCTTTCCACTCGACTGCATATTCTGTGATAAACTCTGCAATTACAAACTCTACAGTTTCAGGATTACCACTGAAGGGACAGTCTACTCCCATTTCCTGGACAATGTGCGCTTTGAGTTTGTTGGAAGCTATTGCTGTGTATATTATGCGCCACTGTAGGTCACCAGTCCTCTTTGGAATTGGTAGCTTATACAGATCCCGCTACCAAAAACCTGCTGTGCTTTATACTTTAGCAAACTTTGCCACTTTTGCTGTCTTACCTCTGCCAAGGCTTTCAATTCTTCACCTTTATGAAGATGCCATATAGTGCTTTCCCCACGGCAGCCATCACTGACACGGCTCTCCTTCAACTCGGCCCAGAGGCCTTATATAACATGGTACTCTGATGGCTGATGATGATTTTAGTGGAATTGATTCCCGATCGTCTTTCTAAAACCTCATTCCTGATCCCTAAACGGGGACAGAGGCTGTAGGAATAACATAAATTCTTACTAGTTTGCCCATATGTTCATATTTCTCTATATTGCTGTATATAGGTTTGTTAGTTTGTGCGTTTGTATGTCTATTTTCCCTTCTGTCTGTTTTCATGCGCTATCTCTCTCTCTCTCTCTCTCTCTCACACACACACACACACACACACACACACAGAGGTAGCGTCACAAACGGGCCTGTAGAGTAGAATAGAACGGTGGGCGGACGCTGGAATTTGACGGCGTGTTTGTGATTGGTTCTTCTGCCACAACGGTCTCAGCCAATCAGAGAGCGGCTGTGTTGCTCTATCACGGAGAGAGTAGCGCTTGTTATTTCGGAGTTGTTCTTAAACCAGATCTGAGCAGCAAAATGAGTCGCGGAGATTAAGACAGAAATCCATCATTGGAAAGCTGCGAATTATAAAACTAGGATTCAAATAAGCAAGACCTTTATATGATGTAAACTGATGTTTTTAGCTGCCATTTTCCCTCCCGACAATAAATGCGGAATGAAATGAAACAAGCAAACAATATGAAACAATATAAACACTTACAAATAGACTGGGACAACTTAGCTAACAAATCCATATCTGAGGAAATAAACGAGGATGAATATGGGGAGGTTTTTAGGCAATCGATCAGAAATATGAAGCGCATGTGTGAAAATGTGCGTGACGTCACGTTAAACACTGATAATAATAATAATAAGAAGAATAATAATGGCAATAACTCTCAGTACTTTTGTTACTTTACAACATTTACAAGCAAGTGCTTATGAAATGAACAGGAAGTCTCAGACAAAAAGAAGAAATACTCACTATTGCTTACTTCCATGTTGCAAAATGGCAGTGTATAAACAGGACGATGGGCCGGTCTTTCTGACCAGACTCACACACTCCATATTACATGGTAAAGTGCTCACTATATCTCACTCCATGCATAACGCATAGTTTAGGATTGGATTACAACTAACATACAGATAAACCAAGATTTTATAAAGAGAGTCCCATTTGTGAAATATATAAACAGTTTATTCAGAATCTTCAATCAGAATGAATTCATCTGGATCTGAGAGCATCTTTGCATGTAATCACAGCCAATGAGGTGTTTACATGAACATTTTCTTAACTGTTTTGGCTTGTGAATAAGAGTGCCATCTCAAAAATATAAATTACTTAAATGTCTATTTTAATCTATGTGAACATTATCTGTGGATTGTGCACTTATTTACAGCAATGCACTGTGAATTTTTAAAATCGTAAACATATCATTTCTACTCATTTCTGCGAGATGGCTCAGGAGATATATAACATAACTGGCAAGTACTTCTACTTTTAGTTGGCCTCTTTTGGGTGTGATGGTCCTCAGGTGTTTCACTCCTGAACCCATAGTTGTTGGTGTTTTTTTTTTTTTTTTTGCTTTTTTGTGATTGGCCATATTGCATGTAGGATGTGTTTATACTGTAAGGATCTACTTTTTTATTATGTGCGAAAGATTTTTTTTGTATGAATGTTACCACTACTACATTTGGACCAAAAATATAGCCTTTTGCCTATGTGTGCTAGACAGGAAGTTCATTCTGTTTCCCTTATCACACCTAGCCTGCCTCACTCGGCCTACCTAATCCAGCCTGCCCCACCCGACCTGCCCCACCCGGCCGTTCTTTGAAAATGGGGAATTATTTTTAATAGTCTTGAGGCAAGTGTGACTTACATCAAACAGGAGACAATGTGACTATTTTAAGCAGTAGTAAGCAGATGTAAGCAGATGTGTCTAAATCATTTTAGATATGAATGTGACTTATATCAAACACAAGAGACAAGGTGACATTTGAATCAGTGCTTCACAACTATGAGATTTGAGCTCTTAAATGCTGCACAGTAGCAGTTGATACACGACATTGAAAATTCTAGATAGTGTGAAATGTGGTGGAGTAGATACTGCAGGCTGTTTCAAAATTATTTCTACATATACAGTAAGTTCATGTAAGTTCAGGGTCTCTCCTGGACTCTCAACATCACTTGCCTAGCCAAGAAGGCCCAGCAACTGGAACAGGAACTGGAGGCTGAAGAGAGCCAAACTCCCCCTTCCCATCCGCACCACCTTCTACAGAGATGATAAAGGGCATCCAACCGCAAGACCCTACAGCAAATTGTGAAAACAGCTGAAAAGATCATCTATCATCACCTCTCTACCCACTATCAACGTCTCTTACAAACAACCGCTACATCCACAAAGCCACCAGCATTGTGGACGACCCCTCTCATGGACTCTTCACTCTCCTGCTATCTGACAGACAGATCCGTCCCACCACCAGCAGAATCCACAACAGGCAAGCTAAGTGACAAGTGATTGCAAGTGGGTCGCAGTGATCGCAGTGATTTTGCCAAGTAAGGCGTACTCCTGGATTAACATTGTTTTGTTGTTCCTTGAACAACATTTTTATTAACCAATCACTGCCCTCTGATATCATCAGCGAGTTCCAAGAAACCAGACCATCACGTTGTATTGCAGTATATTTCTGTGCCCTGATTTACAAAGTATTGTTCTGAGAGCAAAAAGTAAAACCGTGCATGACCGCTGCAGCACCGACTGCTCCACCCAGCTGAACAGTGCAGTGCGACTCTCAGGGCAGTGGAGCGGAGCCATTTACCGGATTATTATTATTATTATTATTATTATTATTAAACCTGAAATGTTTCTTTTGATTTCAACTATTCTGTCATTTCAGAATGAGGTATTTAAAAGCTACAATCATGGGTGCCCTTCTAGATGATGGAAATCACTGGACACTTTTTGTGAGTAGGCCTAATTTGTGAACAAACAGGTCTTTATAATAATACAACAATTTTAAAGCCACCAGACATAGTTCAGTTGGAAACCATAGCAGACAAAATACAGTAGATATAATCCTTACAACAGTATTGTAAACAGTACGACCACTTATCTTTAATACAATGACACATGAGGATTGATATGAGATAATTGCACTAATCATCTTTTCATTTTATAGTTCTGTGATCTTCCAAAAAACAAGTCACATACATGAATTCATTAGGAGAGACAAAAGAAAAGAGAAAGGAAATCATGAAGAACTGAAGGTAGTGACTTTACAATCAATACCATTGATTGTGGGGTCATGTTTTTAATAAACTGCTATAATTTCAGTTTTATGATTTTGCTTTTTTGATTTTACCCTTGATTTTGGCCCCTTATGGATATTCTGTATTGGTGGTTGGAACATATTGGTAGGTCATTGAGTCAAGTTCTTTTCAGGTCCTGGTACATAATTTATATTGTATTCAGGTCAGAACTAATATGAAATTTTAGCTGATATGAAACTAGTCAGTGAGAGAAACATGCAGAAATCAGGAAAGTAGAAAATACTTTTTTATGGCACTGTGCGTCTATATATATATATATATATATATATATATATATATATATATAAACCACAATCCACCCACAACAGGAGGATGGACATTCTTGTGGTGTCCATGTTGTAATGGTATGTCTTTATTTATTTATTTATTTAGTTATTTAGTCTATTAGATTTTTACTTTTATAGATCCTCATATTATTATCTTTTTTAGCTGTGATAAGATATTTTTAAAAAGCCACTTAACTTGGTCCATATTTCAGTTTGCTCAGGCCATGCTTGACAGAAAAGGTTTTGTGGAAAATTACAAAATGGTTATTTCTCAGTTGAGATCACAGCTCTGCTACAGGCTGTTTTCATTAGGTGCTCAGAACTGCAAAAAATACTTATGTTACTTATACAATTAAATTAGAAACATCATTATAACTGACTGATGTATGAATATTTTTCTTAATTTATTTGAAGATAGGGCAATGAAGTGTACAGTGTGCTGGGATGATCTAAAGAAAGACAAGGTACTTAGTGATAATTTCTTAATGCTTTAATAAATACCAGTTAATGTGTAAGCATTGTTTTTTTATTAGGTATGTTGTCTGGAATGCAGTGCACACAGCCATATGAGATGCCAGCAAACACCTTGCAGCATCTGTCTAATCTGTGAACGTGAGTAATATCAATTCCAAATATTGAAGCAGCAATTATCAGCAATTAGCAGCAAGCAGCAATTATCAGGGCTCAAGCACTTTAGGGCCTTTAAGGACATATGTGAAAAGATATTACTTAATATTGTGCAAGCCGATAAGCACCTAAATCAGAGAAAAAGCAAGATAATATTAAGAAATATCTGCCTTCATTAACCTTGTCTACTTGCTGCTGAGCATAGATTGGCCAATAGGGGGCAGAGCAAGTCATAGACGACAGCAGGGAAGAAAGTCGACCAAAAACATTCCACACAGGCGAAGATGTAGGTTGTGAAAATGAGAAAGTAGGGTCAGTTAACAGTGAGGACTGTCCATTGAATAACCCCAAAGAGGACACTGATGGCATCAAGGTTTTTGGACACTTAGCCCACACTGTCCAGAGAAAGCCACATTATAGTGTCACAAAAGAAGAAAGTAACTGCAGAATAGTAGGGAGAGAGTATGTCCTCTAATGTATTTAGAAACCTGCTAGGAGTAAGTTTACTTTTAAAATGGGACATACACCTCCAGCCCACTAACAGAGGGGAAGGCTTCAGACCTAGCCACTGGTCTAACAAAAAGCCTAAGCTAAAATGTTGGTCCAGAGTTGGTACGTAAAGACATAAGTGTCCAGAATACAGAAGTAACCATAGTACGGTTTAATAATGTTATTCAGCTCTTTTGCTATATATTGTGATATTGGATGTTTGATTTAACTATTATTAATTATTTAATCTTTTTTTCATTAAAGGGAAACGCTGGCTAGTGTACGTGCCAACCTGCAGTCAAGCCTGATTCTACATCAGCCTTCAGCTTGTTAACTGACAGATTTGGTCCACAGGCAGTTGATGGGGTACTAAGTTTCATCATAGAGAGTTTAAAATGAAATATGTTGAAACTTTATACATTTTGGCTACTTGCACCAAATGTCTTGTGCATCTTCAGGCTGTTTAATCAGACTGTAAACTCTGTTCTCAGTTTTGTTTAGACTGATGGTTCATTTCTCCAGGATACTTTCTTAATTGATTTTATTTAGTGGGTCAAACTGGTTTATTTTTGTATAATATAGAACTCTGTAAAATTAACATTTTTCTGTGATATATAATAAAGGACAAAAATATGTTTCAGTGGAACAAATAATGCAAGATTACTGCTTATAAAAGATACACAAACAAATAAAACTTCCTTAACCAATGTGGAATGAGTGATATCACAATAATCATATTTTGTTCATTTCAATAACTCATGTACAAAAATTATCGTACAACTAAAACATTTGATGTAATTGAATTATCTTTTCAGACTACAAAATCTATTACATACGGGTTCTTCAGGAAACAATATTGTTTAGGAATTAATATCCAATTTACTGCAAGATGTTGATACTCCAAAAATTAATTCATTTTATCCTCAATTATTAAGATCACAGCCATTAGATTTAAAGTGTTCACATATCAAGGTATCCTGCATCTGACCCTGCATTTATTTTTTTTCATAGGATTTCTTGCTTTTTTTTAACTGTCTTTAAACCCTTCTAAATTTGTGTCTGCAGTGCAAACCTTCTTGAAAACTCAGGTCAAGTCAAGTGGAGTTTATTGTCATTTCAACTTTATACAGCAAGTTAGTACATAGTGAAATGAAACAATGTTTCTCCAGGACCAAGGTGCTACATAGACAAACACAGAACAACACAGAACTACAAGGGACTACATAAATTTACATAAAGTGCACAAGTGCAAACATGTGCAGACAGCACAAGATAGTACAATGACTACTGGGATAGACAATGGGCACAGTAAGTCCCAGTGCAGCGCCAACCAGTACACAAAACTGTTTCAGTGTTTTTTCTATGTTTTGTGATATGTGGAAAGAGTGGCTATATCTTTCTTGAAGTGTCATTGGAACAATGTCTTTTATACAAAAGACACCTAACTTCTTGGTGCACATTAACATGCAAATTATTTATTTGTGTTTTAATGGTCTCTGGAATGGTCTGCCAATTTCTGACAATTGCAAGAATGTCTTCTAGTTTCTGGATGTCTGTGTGAATCTGTTTTGTTGCTCAAAAGATATATCAGGATAGTCAGATTTATCCACAAGATAGAACCTTTCTTCATTAATGGTTATGCCAATTAATGGTTATGCCAGGTTGTGGGAGAGGAACATATCATGCATCTTGAACCTATTCTTGTACATTCTCATATCATGCCATATGTTCCTGCTAATATAAGGCAGCTTCCAGCTGAAGAGCAAGTTCAGGGAACTTACCATTGAGTGTTCAAGCGTGAAGTGCTGAAACCCTATTGTTTTTGTAGGGATTTTTATTATTATTACTGCAATTACTCTGCCCTAAAACTGATCATGCAGACGAAACCATAAAGCCTAGAGACTTGTAATTGAGGGATGGTAGTACTCCACCAGTCTACCAAGGTGCAAAGTCTCGCCCCGATCAGCCTCCGGTGGTGCTACAGTGATAAAAACAAAAAAAATTTACAAAAGTGGCTGTAACTTTTGAACCGTTTGTCACAAGCTCAAATGTCTTATAGCATTGGAATCCTTGGCTCAAGTCAAACAAAAAACAAAAAGTTTGGCTACCAAATGTGCTTTCGTCGGCGAAAATTTTTCCACCATTGTGAATGTTTTGAAAAACCTACTTTTACAAACTCCGCCTAGACTGTTCATCAGAGCTTCACCAGATTTTTCTCAGATCATCTTCAGACAGTGAAGACCAAAAGTTATTCACAGATTTTTGATAAACCAAACTATTCAACGGCTGTTCACCAAATATGACGGGGAGCACGCTAAAATTAATGTGAGGTTATATCTCTACAGCGCTTTGGCACATTGACACCAGACTTGGTGTATCTTATAACAACCATGACCTGAAAGTACATGAGTAGTTTTAGAACAGTGCCACCTACTGGTCATGAGATATGGAAAATTGCTATTTTTGCTTATAACTTCTGTACAGATTGTCCTAAAATCATGAAACTGATATATATAATTTTATGCATACACGTAAAGTTTTTAAAGTGCTTGAACCCTGATAATTTCTGCTCACAGCTATATTTATCCTTATCTTTGATTACATCTAGCAATTTCAAATGTTTGCATATTTGACCTCTCCCACCAACAGGGCAACTGCAGAAGCACACTGCTGATTCTATTGTAATGTGGTCAGGACAACTTTTTTCCAACAGTGCAGTTGCTTTGTTAAATGTTTCCTCACATTTCATGGCAACCATGTTTGCCATTCTTCCAGCTGATTGCAGGTGTTTTATCACCTGAAAATAAGTGTCTGTCTTGCAAAGGAGCACATCAGACAAGTCGTCCAATTGTCAATTTCTTATCCTTGATAAAAACTGCTATTTCAATCGATGGAAGAACCTGAAAAAAAAAACAGGAATTTCATGTTATTAATCATAACATTATATCTGGAAGGACATTCTAATACATAATTTGTGTTTGTGTGTGTTTTTTTTAATGTTTTATTGTAAAAAAAAATTGAAAAGGTTCTTATTTTCCAGGCATTACACTGCATTATGTTTATATTCAATTTATGGCATTATTTTTTCTTTTTACCTGTGCTGCTTCTGGGAAACCTACTTACTTTGCCTTAAGCTTTGCAGAGAGAAATTACCTTCCAATCAAATTATTGGTCTCTGAATCTCCATGTTTATAACACCATCCATAATCAGCCCATGTATGATTGATTGGTTCCCAGTACCTCTGAAAGTAAAGACAAACCTCTTGATAGTCAGAAAAATCCTGCAAAAAAAACTTTTAGCCACCCTGTAAAAGTGTGTCTTCTGCAATGGAAAGAAAAGAGGTATTGTCAATATGTAATCAAAACAGCAACTACCTAAAAGCTTAAATACATTCCTGAGCATATCTTTCTTTCTCTGTTGCTCTGCAAGAAAAGGCACACATTTTTTTCACTTTCTCTACTAATGTACATATGAACTTAACTGTGTGATATTCTGACACGTATACTATATGCACCAAAATTTTGGCCACTGAAAATTTAGAAAGAGAAAACACGTAAACAAACAAAACATAAATACAAGTACCTTAGCACAGGATTTAATTTTCTGGAAACAATCTAGAATGAAACAATCTGGGTAGTTGAAGAGGATGGCCCACAGATACCAGAATCTGACTTTATCAACAATCGAACAACAGTCTGTGAACCATATATGCAATTAAGTGTATCATGCATGTATCATTAAACTTAATGATAGTTAAACTGATGGGGAAAAAAAGCAGAATTTGTGTTCCTGAATTTTTGTGTACCTTGTTAATTATTTCTGTGATGTACTTTTCTTCTTGGTCTTTGGGTTTATGTGTGTCTTCAGTTTTATGTTTTTCAGTCTTGTTTGTTTTTTCTTTTCTTTTTTTTCCACAGTCCATCTGATAAACTACTCCATTATGCAGTACAGAATATTTCTGAAATGCACACACAAAAAATGTATTTTTATCTACTGGCACCATAATATCATATTTAGGATTATATCATGTAAAGGATTAAAATTTGATTATGATGTCTTTGATATGATGCCTAAGGTGTACTTGATGGTGACAAATTGAATATGGTGACAATGTTTTCCAGGTGAAATATAAACTAATTTGTCAAGGATGAGAATATTGAAAAATAATAACTGAAACATATTATTCTGAATAAACATCAGCAGATTATAAGGAACAAAGGTCAGTCAGTCGCTCAATGTAGTTATGATGGTCCAGGATCAACATTAGGTACTCAGGATTAAAACAGTTATAAGGTTCCAGAACCAAAATGGCATCAATGGTCCTGGATCAACATTAACAAATCTACCCAGGCATAACAGTTATGATTGTCCAGGATGAGCAGGGAGCTAATGATTCAGGATCAGCATGGCATTGACAGTCCTGGATCAACATTAGCAAATCTAACCAGGACAAGCATAGTTATGATGCATAATATATAAATATATAAAATATATAAAGGAATATCATATTTACGATGGTCCTGAATCAACATTAGCGAATATATCCAGAATTACTGAAATGATCTGGAAACAGTACGACCAAGTAAACGCATTCACGTCGGTGCTGCAGTGGTCATGCACGGTTTTACATTTTTGCTCTCAGAACAATACTTTGTGAACCAGCGCACGGGAATTTGCTGCAATTTACTGGGGGTCAGACATCAGAGGGCAGTGATTGGTTAATAAAAATGTTGTACGAGGAACAACAAAACGATGTTAATCCAGGAGTATGTCTTGGCAAAAATCACTGTAGGCGCTGAAAACGCTATTAAGATGGTTTCAAAGCAATAGGAGCTTGGGAAAGTGGTTGTTGTAACAAACACAAATAAGCACATGCATGATATGCATATAAATTAATTTTTTCACATGTTTATGATTAAAAAATGGTACCAGATATGATTGTTTATGTTAAAATTCATGAGTTAATAATAATTCAAAAGCGTTTCAAAGCGATATGAGCTTGGGAAAGTGGTTTTTAACAAAGGCAAGAATGCATGTGCATGATGTGCATATAAATGACATTTTTGAAAAAAAATTATCCTAAATATGATTGTTTATATTGAAATGCATAATTTAATAATAAAGTGAAAAAAGTCAAATATATGAAAATTCCTGTTTAAAAAGACAATATTCATCAAATATGCTTTAATATAATGGTTTAATTCCAAAGATGTGTGTGCTAACAGAGTTGTGCTCTTTAGGCGCTGAAAACGCTGTTTAGGCAGTTTCAAAACTATAGGAGCTTGGGAAAGTGGTTTTTGTAACTAACCCAGATATGAACGTATATGATGTGTAATTAAATAACATTTTTCACATGTTTGTGCTAAAAAATATTACTAAATATGATTTTTTATATTAAAATGCATAATTTAATACACAGTGTCTGACACTGACACACAGACACACAAACATACAAGCACACATATGCCCCCCACTTCTCTTCTGGATGTAGAAAAGTTGATTCTTTGAGTGTTCAGCTGTGACGCACAGAAAAAAGGTTAAGTCTAGTTTGAAAAAAAAATTTTTTTTTTTATTTAAAAAAAAAAATTTTATGCAGAAAAAGGAATCATTGTGCTTTTCAAGTTAACGGTACCGGGTCACATCCACTGGAGCACTGCTACTGAGACCATAACTTTTGATGTA
>CM075021.1:527415-538828 GCA_037576675.1 Pangasius sanitwongsei | reverse complement strand
CATTTACCCTAATAATAAGATCGCACACTATACTACTAAATTTGGGAGGTGTCACTATCAGAGGTTCAATATATCCAGAGTTGGTACTTATAGACAGTCAGAGAATGACTGTCTATGTCATGTTTCTCTGAGGGATGGAAATAAAGTACAAACCAATTACTTTAAAATCGCTCACGCGTGTTACAAAAGTATCGGAGAACTGTTTAGTGAAATCAACAAAACAATTAAAAAATGGATATCAAAATGGAGATCAACTATAAACCTACGAAAAATAAAATATGCATCGTGTCCCAAAAATCCTATACATTCAAAGCTAATTGAAACTTAGCATATAGGCTCAGTATGAATCCCGTTGGTCTGCTAACATACCAGGAACCAGAAGCGCCTAATCCTGCTGCTATTCATGTAGGCTTTTACACAATGTATGTATATACAGGCATTATTGATATTGATAAGGGTCTCTAGAGTACTAGTGGTTAGGCCACAGTGCTCTCACCGCTGTGAGCCATACTGTTTGCTGATGCTCAGAAGGTTTTTGACTTAATATGTTAGCAGACTCATTTATATATCACATGTGAAGATTTTTGGGAGAAGGTGGGGTCTCTGCTCCATCTTGAAAGAGTAGTAAAATGGTGAACTCAGAAAACACATTTTGTCTTTTTATTTAATATTCCTGCTGTTTCTTTTTTCTTCCTAATTTTTTTTAAATAATTTGTCGATCCGTTTAAAGTAGCATTGTAGATTGTGCCAGCTGGTTAGTTCATACTTCACTTCGTAGTTCCCTTTGTTATCAGATACCCAGTCTGAAACCTGGTTCTTGGAGAAATTTGTTGCTCTGATGTTATATGTGTCTTGTTGAGATGTACTGCTTCTCCATTTGTGCCTGTAGTCCTGGTGAAAAAAAATCCATTCTAATAATGTAGTCAAAGTCCTTACACCATTTGCCGAACTTTTTCTGCCTACACTACATCAAAAGTTATGGTCTCAGTAGCAGTGCTCCAGTGGATGTGACCCGGTACCGTTAACTTGAAAAGCACAATGACTCCTTTTTCTGCATTAAAAAAAATCCAGCTGCACAACCATTTAACAGACAACTGCTTTGTTTCTTTTAAAATTGACTGATACTGGTTATGTAGACTGTATACATCCTGCTCTGCTGAACTTTTTTTTTTTATTTCAGCATCATTACCTCTTTTCTCAACAATAGCTTTTTGCAAACTCTCAGTGCCACCATACTACCCTGGGTCTGTCTGCGGGTAATATATGCTCTTCATCAAACGTTCAGTCATTTTGGAGTATCAGAACAATAATGATCAAACACAGATATATATTTAGTTATTTTATCTCAGAAAACTTATGATGTGGGTAAGGTTTACATATTGTATGCATTAAATATTAAATCAGGTAAACAAAGATTTTACCGTCATCAACATTTTCCTTTCTAAGCAATTGTAAAACACATGTATCGGTTACATAAGTTAAGATGAATAATACATGAATAGTTTTGCATTCAAAAGGTTCAGCAAACAAGAAAGATAAACCTTCTTGCACATAAGTGTGCAAAGGATACATTATTTACATTGAATAAAGAATCCCAATTTTTAGTAAACTCTCGCATGTTGTTCATGAACATTTCTAGTCGAGAAACAATGTCTTTATCAACAGGAAGATGATTAGTAAAAATATTTTGGTCTTTGACTCTAACTTCAACAATTCTTTAGAGCGCAGAGGTGAACTTAGTATTCAGGTCTTTCTCACAGTCAGAATAGACTTGGCATGTTTTGAGGTTTCCCATTTATGTGGCTGGTCAGGGGCTTCCGGAGAGGAGTGAAATTCCAGTAGTCCACAAAGTCTTCATACACCTGGTCTATGCAAATTTCATTTGGTTTCTCTTTGATCTAGTTCAGACCAGTTTTGATGTGAGGCTCATCTCGCCAGTCGAAGAAGACGGCTTCGGCAATACCTTGAGAACTCTTTTCCAGGGATGGAGTGCGTTTGATAGCGCACAATTTCAGACCTCTAGCCAACTTGTATTTCGACCACGGTTTAAACAGCCTTTTCAATCTGCAGATAGCACATGTCAGGTTCAATCAAACGCATGTGTTGGAGTTGACTCAGGTTATTACTCATGCAGTCCAATAGATCTCCTATCACTGCAAGGATGAACCTGGCTAGCACATTGTTGGTTATGCACCCATCAGTTTCGTAATTGGTTGTCAGATTTCTTTTTCCTAGGGATTCGCCAAAGTTTATGCCATCTTCAAAACCCAAACTGGTCACATCATTATCCATGGTGGACCAACCGACTTGTAACAGTTGGGTCTGAATTCATGAGTCATACTGTTTGCTGATGCTCAGAAGATTTTTGACTTAATATGTAGGCAGACTCATTTATATATCATATGAGAGGAGGCTTGGGAGAAAGTCGGGTTTCTGCTCAGTCTTGAAAGAATAATAAAATTTGCCAATAACCAATACTGAATCTTTTCATGCCCTAAAACTTTTTCAAATCTTCCCAAAGTAGATTTAACTTTTTTAAATCTGGACAGGTGCATCTGGGCAAGGGGCCATAATTGACCACTCAAAGAATCAGCATTATTCTTCATCATAGAGGTAAACTCTCTCTCTCTTTCTCTGTGTGTGTGTGTGTTTGTGAGTTTGTGTTGCTCAATATCATTAACTTTGTCATTTCTTGCAGGAGATAGAGTGGGTGTCTGGGTGTCGATGTCAAATCATCAAACGGATATCATATACATATATGCTTTTAAAATCCGAGGTTCAGAACTGAACTGTAAAAATCAATTACAGTGATAAAAGCCATATATACATAATACTTGCAGTTGTCAGAAAAAACACTTCCCCAAGCTCCTATCGCTGTGAAACTGCCTAAATAGCGTTTTCAGCGCCTAAAGAGCACAACTCTGTTAGGACACTCGTCTTTAGTATTAATCCATTTTGTTGAATCATAATTGATGAACAATAATTTTACAAACATGAATTTTGATTTTTATTAATTTAATTTTATTAATTTAAAATTTTATTAATGAACTATGCATTTTAATTAAAAAAATATTATGTTTAATATATATTGATGTGAAAAGTGTGATTTGCCATCACAACACACTCACAAGCTCCTATTGTTGTGAAACTGCCTAAATTACGTTTTCAGCGCCTAAAGAGCAAAAATACAAATAATCACATGCATGATGTACTGGCAAATCAGATTTTTATATGTATATATTAAAAATGTTACTTAATAGATTGTTTATATTAAAATGCGTAGTTGATTAATTAAATATAAAAAATGTCAAAATTACTTAAATTATTGTTTGAAAAGTCATTATTCATCAAATATCTTTCAACAAAATGGATTAATACTAAAGACGTGTGTCCTTACAGAGTTGTGCTCTTTAGGCGCTGAAAACGCTATTTAGGCAGTTTCACAGCGATAGGAGCTTGGGAAAGTGGTTTTCCTGAAAAACGCAAAAGGCGTAGTTGGCAGGATTGGACTGCAAGGCCGCTGCGGCTAGGCTGACTGCAGACTGCACAAACACCGGCCGGATGAGGTGAGCATTTTTGCTTTTAGTTTAAATTGTTTGTGTGGTCTGCTGCAGATCGGCCTGGGGAGGTAAGGGCACTCTTTTAGGCTTCACCAAATTAAATTTAACTGGGAAATTGGTTTGCAACCACTTTTAAAAAGTTTCATTTGCGTGATAGTATTATCTGGACAACTAACAGTGCTTATAGGCCCAGTCCAACCATATAAAATCATAGTTCCAAAGATACAGCATCATTATGATTGTTTATATGGTGCATGGTGTATTTGGCTAAATAAGGCAAGTAAGTTTAATATAGTGAAAAGAGCGAGAGAGAGGCTGCAGTTACACATGACTGAGTGTGTGGTTCTTTGACCTTGGGTATGTACAAGTTTGTGCGTGTGTAAGGTAAATTAGGGAGAGCAGTACTTCAAAGGGCAAAAATCTTACAAGAAACTGGTTTTGTAAGTTGTTTGGACATTCCCCTAACTGTAGCCGTTGCGATCATGATAAAGAAACTCAAGTTTTGTGTAAGATTTTTTTTTAATGAATGAATCCTTGGGAAGAAAACACGGAGCAGAGGATAGTGCGTATATTACAGGAAGCTAAGGGAATTAGAACACACTTGTGGAAGGAGAATGAGTATGAGGATTTATTAGGGAGCAGTTATCCTTTGACTGAAGAGAAGAACAATTCAGTGATAAGAAATATAACACAGTTTAGAAATTTAGAGGAAGTTAATGAGGAGTGGCCTTATGTAGATTGGTAAGGAATAGTGGGAAGAAATTGGAAGGCATCCATTTTAGGTGACACATTAGAAGAACTCGCTGAGTCAATTCAGTTACATTGGGTAAGAATACCATTACCTGTAGATATTTATCTTGACTGGGGAGAAGTACAAGGCTTTGAAAGAGGCAAAGGAGTAATTGGGAGACAGTTGAATAACCCTGAAATTGAGGTGTCAGTGGTCTTAAGAAAAGTTACTTGGCTTTCTGCAAAAAGAGTTATTGAGCCACGTGAACCTAACACTGTTAGGGATAAGACAAATCTTAGTGACTTTTATTCCAGACTGTAATAGTGAACCATCTCCAAGGAGGTAGGCAGTAGGCAGAAGTAGAATACAGGGACCAATCATGGCATCCTCACCCATGGAGTTATTAAAAGCCAGATATCTCTTATGCATAGAAATTATAGAGAAGTGCTCAAAGAAGTGGAGGAAGAGAGCTAAAAAAATAAGAAAACACACTGGCCAGAGGAGGGTACATTTGATGTATCTCTGTGTGAGGAGATGGAAACACTGATAAAGAACTACAAAGCCAAGGACAAAAGTAAAGGGAGAGAGGACAAGAGAGAGAAAGAGCTGAAAGTAATTGCATATTTTAAAGCTTCCTCTCAGATGCTCATGGCTTCGACCACTGTGGAAGGGGGGAGGTATTATGGAAAATAAAATAACAGGGTTATTGGTCTCCATATCTACAGGCTATGGTAGATAATTTCTTATCTGAATGTGAAGTCTGTGCACAGAATAATGTCAGGAGGGGAACATCAGCATCAACAGGGCACATACCAGAACCAGAAGGACCATTCAAACATCTGGTAATAGATTATGTAGACATGGAAAGAAGTGTAGGAGGAAAAAGGTATCTGTTGGTGACAATAGATAGGTTCAGTAGGTGGGTTGAAGCTGTGCCATCAAAAGGTCAGGCTGCAGGAACAGTGATTAAGTTTCTGTCAAGAGAAGTGATTCCTAGGTTTGGCATACCATCTCAGATAAGTTCTGACAATGGTTCGGCATTTGTTGAGAGAACAGTGAAAACAGTGTTGCAGCAGTTAAGAATAAAACAGCGTTTGGAGATAAGATATACCTAAGAGTGTTCAGACCAAAGTGGAACGAGTCTAGAAGAGAAGGACCGTACACAGTGGTAAGAGCGACGCCTACAGTGGTGCAGGCTGAAGGTAATACTACCTGGTATCATTTGCATCACTGTACAAGGGTACCTAGGCTTAGACTCAGGAGACAAGAAGATATTCAAACCGTTGAAGAAGAGGGAGATTTAGTGGCAGCCTCGCCAGAAAATAGTCAGGGAGAAATAGAAGATGAAGGAAAGAGAGAACCAGAAGCAGGCCCTAGTCATGCAGGGGACAGCGAACCAGGTCCAGCCCAGGCAGAACCTGAAGATGAGCCAGCTGTTGCATCTGATGTTCCATCTGAAACTGATGAGCCTGCTGTGCCTACTGAAGCCATTGTCAGCTCCAGCTGAACAGGAAAGTGCAGTTGAGTCTGGTGATCTTGATGAGTTTCTTGCTACACTTACCGCAGACTCAGGCCCGTCCACTAGTCAGCAAGCAACATTCTCAACAATTGACTTCTCAGCCCTTAACTGGCCCTCAGGCCTTGACTGGCTCTCAGATAAGCAAAGGCAGTGAGAGACTAGTTAACCCTGCGTGTCAAGGAGTTGCACATGAGATGTTGAATGACACTGCAAAAGAGATAACGTATGATGCATTGTTACAGGTAGCGCAAGATAATAAGTGGTATAAGTGGGCTGAATACACTGCTGGTAGTTTGAATAAGGGTAATTGTTTGGTATGTTCACCTTCTCCATTGAGCAGAGTTGTAGTGGTACCGACCCCATTTGATTACAGACATTGTGCAGAATACAATAGGCAATACTCAGATGACACTTGCATGAATCAAACTCTAACTCCACCATTGAGGTTTGCTTTGACTGACCAATCTCAGGCAGTAGCAGATCATTTTTGGCTCTGTGCAGGGACACGCTTAAGAATGAATTTACCTAAAAATTGGAAGGGAATCTGCACTAGAGTACGGTTGATTCAAAGAACTGTGATAGTTGACTGGGGGTATGATCAGTTCCTTGAAAAAACTAGAAAGTCTCACAGAGTAAAGAGAGCTTATGAGACAGATCCTAAGGTGTACATAGACCCAATAGGCCAGCCTAGAGGAATACCTGAACAATTTAAAGCAAGAAATGAGATAATGTCAGAATCTGAGTTGGTATGGATAACTCCTAAAAAGAATACAGAGTGGATTAATTACATTTACTACAACCAACAGCAGTTTATTAATTATACAGTACAGCGGCACTCTCAGCATTAGGTGAACAGTTAGATGCCACTGGTAAAATGACATGGCAGAACAGGTAAGCATTGGACTGGTTGTTGGCAGAAAAAGGAGCAGTGTGTGTTATGATTGGAGAACAATGTTGTACTTTTATCCCTAACAACACTGCCCCTGAGGGAGCATTTACTGAAGCTATAAAAAAGGCATGAAGTAGCTGGAAATGCAGGGAGAGATCAGCATTCTTGGGATTGCTTTTCACGGTTTGGACTTTGGGGAGCTATATTGACCACAGTGGGAGTTATGATAGCAATTGTAGTAGTTGTTGCAGGACTACTGTTTTGCTGTGTTGTGCCCATATTAAGATCTTTTCTTGTTCAAGCAACTGTTAAACAGATGGCTCTTATGAACAAACCTATGCTTGATGATGATGGACTTGCAAGTGAGTCTGCTGGCACTAGTTCAGACTATAATCTGGACTGGCCTCCTAAAACAGATTGGATTCCAGAGCAAGGGAAGGAAGAAGAGGATTCCAGTTCCTCCAGTGAGGACGAAGAAGAAGTAGTTATGTGATGAGCCATGCCCTGGGTGTAAGTGCCAGCCTAACCTCTCCCCAAGGGTGACCCTCTACGATACGCAAAGTATCTGGGTTGAAGAAGTTATCTGATGAAAGACTTGTACTTTGCCTTTATTCTGATTATGTTGATTGTTGTTGATTGATTTTTATTGTAAGCAGTTATATGATTAAGCAATAACCAATTTTGAGAAATTATGTAACAATCAGAATTGTACTCTACATAACTGTGACAACCACAGGCAAGTGCTGAACCAAATGGATATTCATGCTTAAAACACAACGTTGATTTTTTTAATTGACAGTTAAGTTAGGGAGACAGGATCTTTTACTCCTTTCTAGTCAAGTGTGAGGGGAGAGGTTTGGTCCTGTTCTCCACAAGAGAGCGGTTTCAGGATTTGGTTATTGGTAAGAAGAAGGAGTGATCAGGCATTGATCACTAGTTAATATATATATATGAAAGAACCGGATTGTGAGATTGCTCTCTTGAGGAAGGTGGGGCTTGATAAGCCCCAGAGGAGGGATATATGGAGGAATTTCCTGTTATCTATATCAATATCATTTGTTAATCAGTATTATGTCAATCAGTATCTATGCAACAGTATTGAAAATTGACCTTAAATCACCTCAGATATTAACTTTCAGAGCTTCATTTATATACTACACTGTACCATTTCTAGTACAGTTAGAAGGGTGACTTTATGCCTATGATCCTACAAAGGATGTTTCTGTGAGAACAAACTGGTGTGACCTTGTACGTGGTGTTTTTAACGTGAAGGCTAATGTTGTTTTTGAAACACAAACTGACTGACCTCTCCCCACGGTGAAAACTAAGATAAGGGGATAGTTAAATAATTGGGGCGAAAGGCAGGTGTGTGATTAAACGAAAGAAGAGAAAACTCCATCCGATGAGATCATTGTTTTAGAATTGTATTAAAGCATGGGCCACGACTAAGTAAATCAGATGCTCTAGGAAAAAGAAATCTGACCTCTCTGTCAACGAATGATGAAACTGAAGGGTGCATAACCAACACCGTGCTAGCCATCATTCGTGCAGTGACAGGAGAACTGTTGGACACAAATATTGATCAAAATCTGAAAGACAACTACCACAGATGCTTGATTAATCACCCGAGTCAAGTCCAACACAAGTGTTTGTTCAATTCTGACGTGTAATATGTGCAGATGAATGCCTACAGATTGGTCAAGAGGCTGTTTAAACCGTGGCTGAAATACAAGTTGGGTAAAGGTCTGAAAATGTGCGGTATCAAACGCACTCCATCCTTGGAAAAAATTCAAGTATGGCTGAAGCAGTCATCTGTGATTGGCGAGCTGAGCATCACAGCAAAACTGTTCTGAACAAGGTCTAAGAGAAAACAAAAGAAATTTGCATAGATCAGGTGTATGAAGACTAGTGGACCTTTCACTCCTCTCCGGAACCAACTGACCAGCCACATACATGGGAAACTTCAAAAAACGTCAGGTCTATTCTGACTGTGTGAAAGGCCTGAAGACTGAGTTCACCTCTGCTCTCCAAAAAGATTGTTGAACTGAGAGTCATCGACCAAAGTATTTTTATTAATCATCTTACTGTTGATATAGAAGTTGTTTACCAACTATAAATGTTAAAGAACAATATGTGAGATTTTGGGATTCTTTATTCAATGTAAATACCATTTTATCTTTTATCTTTGATGTTTGCTGAACCTTTTGAGTACAAAACTAGTCAAATCCTTATGCATATATATGTTTTACAGTTACTTAGAATAGAAAATGTTGATGTCATTTAGTGCATAAAAAATATAAACCTTACTCACATCATAAGTTTTCTGAGATTAAATGCTTAATCTATACCTGCGTTTGATCATTATTGTTCATTATCAACCGATTCACTTTAAAATGAATCAACGATGGATGAAGAATATATATTATATAATGAAGAATTGATGAAGAATATATATATTGTATATATATGACTATTGTTGAGAAAATAGGTAAAGGAGTTAAAAATTCTGAAATTAAAAAAACTGGTTAGCAGATCTGGATGTGTACAGACTACATAAATCAGTATCTGTAAAGTTTAAAAGAAACAAGGTTTTTTTGTAAAGAACATTTATGTACAATGGCAGTGGTTAGTTGACATGAGCAACCTGTCAGAGAGTAATGACAACACAAAATTTATGGTAATATGTATAGATAATTTGTCCAAATATGCCTGGGTATGTGTGTTAGAAAACAAGACCAGAACTGAGGTAACTAAAGCTTTTGATTCCTTTCTAAAGGAAGGTAGGGTCCAAAAAAACTACAAACTGGCCAAAGGAAGGAGATTTTGGACAAAGATTTTCAAACTTTAATGATAAAGCATAACATTGTTCACTTTGCTACAGGTAATGGGGCAAAAACTAGCTGTGTGTGAAAAGTTCAGGATGTGGAGACCAGGACCAGGATGTGGAGATCTTTTACAGCTTTCAACATGAGAAATACAGTGACTTCGGACAGGTTTTGGTTCAAGCATACAATCAAAATTAGCATTCCAGCATCAAAATGAAGCCTGTCAAGGTCAAAGAATCCAATTCCTTCAGAGTATTGAAAACCCTCTATGGACTATTTTCATCAAAAAATAAAGAAACAAAATTTCAAGTTAAAAGTTAATTGTATTGTTACAATTTCCCATTTAAAAAGACAGTTTGAAAAAGGCTATGAGCAAAACTTTATGGATTTTACAATTTCTAAACAGATACAGAGAGATCCCCTTGTATATAAATTACAAGACTATGATGTTGAAAACATTGAGGGAACAGTTTCTGAACCTGAGTTACAAAAGATTATTATTGGGAAGGACAAGGCATTCAAATTAGAGAAAATCTTGTCTAAAAAGGCCCGAAACTGGGAAAAAAGTTTGTCTGGTGAAATGGGTGGGGTGGCCCGATAAGTTTAATTCCTGGATACGTAGTTCATATAACATTAGAGCTTAAATAGGATCGTTGTGAACAGAACTGAAACCTATAATTATCATTAAACCATGGAAGAATGGGGGTTCTTTGTGACCCTTCCAAGCAAAGCGTTGATGGACATTTACCCTAATAATAAGATCGCACACTATACTACTAAATTTGGGAGGTGTCACTATCAGAGGTTCAATATATCCAGAGTTGGTACTTATAGACAGTCAGAGAATGACTGTCTATGTCATGTTTCTCTGAGGGATGGAAATAAAGTACAAACCAATTACTTTCAAATCGCTCACGCATGTTACAAAAGTATCGGAGAACTGTTTAGTGAAATCAACAAAATAATGAAAAAAATGGATATCAAAATGGAGATCAACTATAAACCTACGAAAAATAAAATTTGCATCGTGTCCCAAAAATCCTATACATTCAAAGCTTATTGAAACTTAGCATATAGGCTCAGTATGAATCCCGTTGGTCTGTTAACGTACCAGAAACCAGAAGCGCCTAATCCTGCTGCTATTCATGCAGACTTTTACACAATGTACGTATATAGAGGCATTATTGAGAATCGGCAAGGGTCTCTGGAGGACTAGTGGTTAGGCCACAGCGCTCTCACCACTATGGCCAGGGTTTGATTCCCAGCCAGGGAACCAACCTCAGAAACTAGGTTGTGTGCACCAGTGCTCTCTCAGTGCCAGTCCCAAGCCCGGATAAAATTGGGGAGTGTTACGTCCGGCATCCGGCTAAAATTTTTGCCAAATCAAATAAATGGACCAATGATCGCTGTGGCAACACCTAAGGGGGGCAACCAAAAGAGGAAAAACAACACTGAGTATCAGTGAGTTGGTGACAGCTTTGTCAAATATTTTACTGACATCAACATTTCCTTTCTAAGCAATTATAAAACACACATATCGCTTACATAGGTTAAGATGCATAATATATGATTAGTTTTGCATTCTAAAATTTAAGCAAACAAGAAAGAAAAAAATATTTTGCACATAAGTGTGCAAAGGATACACAGTATTTACATTGAACAAAGAATCCCAATTTTTAGTAAAATCTTGCACCTTGTTCGTAAACATTTCTAGTCGATGAAAAGCATCAATATCAACAGGAAGATGATTAGCAAAAATACTCTGGTTCGACAATTTTCTTTGGAGCACAGAGGTGAACTCAGTATTCAGGCTTTTCTCGCAGTCAGAATAGACGTGGCATGTTTTGAAGTTTCCCATGTATGTGGCTGGTCAGGGGCTTCCGGAGAGGA
>CM075021.1:470461-490984 GCA_037576675.1 Pangasius sanitwongsei | reverse complement strand
GGATGGGTTCCCTTTTGAGCCTGGTTCCTCTCAAGGTTTCTTCCTCAGATCATCTCAGGGAGTTTTTCCTTGCCACCGTCACCACTGGCTTGCTCATTAGGGATAAGTTCACATATTTACAATATATTTTTTGTGAATCCATTTATTTCTGGCTGCTTTGTGACAATGTCCATTGTTAAAAGCGCTATACAAATAAAATTTAATTGAATTGAATTGAATTTCAAAGGGATACCGCTTTAGGAAAATGTTTGTACAAGCAAACACATACATGCAAATATGTATCACTTTTAAGTGTGGTTTTTCACATGAATATGATATCAAATGTGATTGTTTGTATTAAAATGAATAATTTGATATCAAGTTTGAAAAAGTCAAAAACGTTTGATTAAAAGATTACTGTTTATAAAGCCAGTATTTATCAAATTATGCTCCAACATACTGCATTTCTTTTCATCATTATGTGCAGTAGGTGCAGAAAACACCATTCAGGGCCTTTCAAAACGCCTAAAGAATTAGCAAAGTGGTTTTTCGTGCAAACGTGTACAAGTGTTCATCCCTGTTGTGTCAATGTGTGTCACATGAATATGAAACAATAATAACTGTTTATATTAAAAAGAATGAATTGATGAACTGAAAAGCCAAAATCATGAAAGTTAGAACGCTATTAGATATTAAATGTTCTCCAACATAAGGCTGTTTCTTTGAATCCTCATGTTATCAAATGTCTGAACGCATCAGGCGATGAAGAGTTTAAATTGGCTGCCGCTTTAGGAAAGCATTTTTTTTAACAAACGCCTACATGCAGAAGGGTGCATCACTGTTAAGTGACGTTTTCACATAATTACGATAAAATTTATCAACTATGATTGTTCATATTAAAATGAACAATTTGATAAGAAGTGGTAAAAAGTCAAAATCTTGAAAATTAATGTGTTTAAAACCTATTATTTATTAATAGGATAGTTTATATTTACACTAATACTTAGATATGATTAATGATATTAGATATAGATTAATGTGTAGAACTCAGTCATTCATTAAATGTGCTCCAACATAAAGCTGTTTCTTTGAATCCTCATGTTATCAAAGTCTGAGCCCTTTAAATGCTAAAAACGCTATACAGAGAGTTTCAATGGGCTGCCGCTTTAGGAAAGAGGTTTTTCAAGCAAACGCATGCATGCAGATGTATGCATCACTGTTAAGAGACGATTTTCATATTTATATGATATCAAATATGATTGTTTATATTACAAAGAATAATTAGATAACAAGTGTGAAATAGTCTAAAACATGAAAATTGTTGTTAGAAAGCTCTTATTTATCAAATTGTGCTCCAACATTCCGCTTTTTCTATTAATCGTTGTGTGTGCTAGCACGTGTGAGCGCATTAGACGCTGAAAACGCTATTCAGTGAGATTCCAAAAAATGATACTTCAGGAAAGTGGATTTTCAAGGAAACGCATACATGCAGAAGAGTGCCTGTTGTGTGAATTTGTTGACACATGAACATGAGGAAAAATGATACAAAATATAATAGTTTATTATTTTTAAAAAATATTGTTTAGAAGCAATTATTTATCAAACTGTGCTCCAACATACTGCTAGTTCTATTATTCTCTAAGTGCTAACACGTCAGTGTGCATTAGACGCTGAAAACGCTATTCAGAGCCTTTCAAAACGCTATAGTTTTAGGAATGTGGTTTTTCAAGCAAATATATATATATGCGGAAGAGTCTCTGTTGTGTGAATATTTGAAACATGAATATGATGACAAGTGATAAAAAATATGATAAAGCTGTTTCTAGGAATCCTCATTTCATCAAACGTTTGAGCGCTTTAGCCGCTGAAAACGCTATACAGAGAGATTCAATGGTCTGCCGCTTTAGGAAATTCGTTTTCCAAGCAAACGAATACATGCAGAATTATGCACCACTGTTAAGTGACGTTTTTCACATAAATATGAAGAAAATTTATATCAAATATGATTGTCTTGATTGGACCTGATGGATTATATCATAATCATACTCTGACTTAAGAAAATTCTACTATACATTTCCCCTTTGGGACTTACCAAGTCCCACCTATCTCAAGAGAGCAATTTGGTTCCTTCATTTACTCTATGTGGTGATCATTTCCTGATCACTTCCTTCTCTTACCAAATCCTGAAACAGCTCTCTTGTGGAATACAGGACCAAAGTTCTCCCTCCACACTTGACTAGGAAGAACTAAAATATCCTGCCTCCCTTTCCTAACTCTCACTCCATAAATCAGCTATTGTGTTTAAAGCATGAGCATGCAATTGGTTCAGCACTTGCCCATGGTTGTCACGGTTATGTAGAATACAGTAGTGATTTGTTCATTACCAAACTTGTGCACATAATCAATCACAAAATTAAAATTCTCAGAATTGATTACAATAAGAATAAAACATCAATCAATCAGTCTAATCATTAGTAATCAGACAACATAATGAAAGTGAAGTGACGTGTGGCCAAGTATGACCCATACTCGGAACTTGTGCTCTGCATTTAACCCATGCAAGTGCACACACACAGTAGTGAACACACTCCCGGAGCAGTGGGCAGCCTTTTTTTGCTGTAGTGCCCGGGGAGTTACCCAGTTGTGGTATTGAGGGTGGATGAGAGTATACTGTATGTCATTCACTGCCCCCACCTACAATCCCTGCCAGACCTGAGACTCAAACCCACGACCTTCAGGTTCACCTTCAGGCTACAAGTCTGACTCTCTAACCATTAGGCCATTAATCAGTAAAAAACATTCAAAGTCTCTTTTTCTCAAGCGATAGCTTGATACATGAATACTTTTTCTTCAACCCAGATACTTCGTGTATCGCAGGGAGTCACCCTTGGGAAAAGGTTTGGCTTGCACTTACACCCAGGGCATGGCTCATCTCTTCTTCTTTGTCCTCAATTGAGGAATTGGCTATTGTCTACTGTAATTTGGACTGCCTAAATATTCTAAACAATCAGTTGGGCAGTACAGCCTATTACGTCTTCATCACAAAATTGTCTATTAAACTCAGTACACTGTCGGTAGCCATGTTGATTCGGTACCACTACGAGCTTACTCAAAGTGAGGGTGTGCCTACCAAACAATTGCCCTTGTTTAAGCTATTGGCAGTATACTCTGCCCATTTATACCATGCATTATCTTGTGCTGCTCTCAATAATCCCTCTTTCTTTGCCACTTTCACCATACTAGAGCCTAAGGTTAGTGTTTCATTCAATGTCCTGTTTCACGGGACAATTCACGGTTACTTCATACACTTTGCTGGCTAATCTCTTCCTCCCCTCACTCACCTGGGAATCAGTCAAGGCCTGAAGGCCAATCAAGGGCTACAAAATCAATTGTGGAGAATGCCACTTGTTGACTTCTTGTCCTCTGAACAAACATTGTCTACACTTATCTGAGAATCACTTCTCTTGCAAAAATTTAATCACTGTTCCTGCAGTTTGATGTTTTACCCATCTACTAAATCTGTCTATTATCACCAACAGACACCTTTGTCCTCCTACTCTTCACCATGTCCACATAATCTATTAACAGATGCTTAAATGGTCCTTCTGGTACTGGTGTGTGCCCTATTGGTGCTGATGTTCCTTTCCCAACATTGTTTTGTGCACAAACTTCACACTCAGCCAAAATATTGTCTACCATTGCCTGTAAATATGGAGACCAATAGCCCTGTTGTTTTATTTTTCTTATTACCTACCCCCTTGCGCAATGGTCAAAACCATGCGCATCTGAGATTAGTACAGTGAGAAAGGCTGCAGGTGCAATCATATGCCCTTCATGTGAATGCCATATACCATTTACATCTCTAGTAGCACCTCTTTGTTGCCACACCGAGTGTTCATAAGCAGTTGCCTGACCTGGAATGTGAACAATATCATCCAAGTTAGGTTCAGGCTGAATAAGAACCATATGGGCCATTTCTGCTACCTGGCACCCAGAAGCTTTCTTAGATTCCAAATCTGCAGCATTGTTACATTTGATAACAAAATCATTCCCTTTCTTATGTGCTTGACATTCAATGATTGCTAAGTGCTTTGGATGCATCATAGCAGAGATCAGTTGAACTATTTGTTCAGTATGTTGGATGGCTGTCCCATCACTTTTCTTAGAGCCTCTTTGCTTCCAGACAGCCCCAAATGGATGACACACACCATGGGCATAAGCAGAGTCAGTATGTATATTTGCAGTGTGACCCTTAGCTCAATGACACACTGCAGTAAGAGCTTTCAATTCAGCTAACTGAGCAGAGCATGGAAGTACAGTCACAAAATCCTCATTTTGTTTTCTCACTACTGAGTACCATGCATGATTACCCAAATGATCTCTAAAACATGACCCATCCACAAAGTAGTCAACATCTGCTTCTGGAATGGGTGTAGACTCTAAGTCTGTTTGGAGTCGAGTAAAGGCTAATGAATTTGCCACACTATGATGAGGTTGGTTAAGGAAACCATGTCAGCTAGATTTACTGTAGTACAATGTTTAATAATAATGTCAGGGTATGTCAAAAGGGATGTGTAGGCTAAACACCTATCCTGAGTCAAAACAACTCTCCCTTGCTCCAACAACTCCACTACCTTGTGATGTGTATAAATGATCACTGGATAGTCAGGGTGGATACTTTCTCATAAGCATAGTATAAGGCAACAAGTCCCTGTTGAAAGCACAAAGGATAGCCTGTAAATGTATAGTAAATCGCCTGTAAATAAATTGCCTGTAGTATGCAATGGGCTGTTTCTTTCTATCACTACATATCTCCTGCATTAGTACTGCTGATTCATAGCCATCTACCCTATTGGCCACATACAGATGAAACAGCCTGGTGTAATCTAAGTAACTAAGGCTGGTGCAGCCTGAAGCTCTTTTTTTAATGATTCAAATGCTAACAGTCACAATTAATCATGACCACAAGTTTTGATATCCTGCTTGCCCAATGATTGCCCTCAAGGGAGCAGTCTTAACTGCATAGTCCTCTATCCAGTCAGAGCTAAAACCCATCATACCTAAAAAGGTCATCATTTGTCCTACTGTCTGTGGTAGTGGCGCTTTTTCTAATACCCTCTAGATGGGCTGGTGCAATAGCTTGCTTCTTGTTTGCATTTAACCTCCCCAAGTACTCAAACTGTTGCTGAATCTATATTGAACACGTGGTGAATGTTTGAAGCCTTGTGGCACCCTACTGTACGTATATTGTTTACCAGCATATGTAAAGGCAAATAAATGTCTGCTTTCCTCAGCCAGAGGAACACTAAAAAAGGCAATTACACTAAAAAAGGGCAATTACACTAAAATATTTGGCATCAGGCAGGACATTAGTTAGCAATGTGTAAGGGTTGGGAACTCCTGCTGGCCAAGCTTCTACTACCTCATTAACTGCACGTAAATCATGCACGAAACGCCATTTTGATTTATTAGCTTTGACAACGGGTAATATTGGATGTGTGTTGCAGTAGCTTACTGTCTCAGTCAGAACTCCAACCTGGACCAACCCTTCAGTGGATTTTCTAATACCTGTCTCAGCCTCAGGATCCATTGGGTATTGCTGTTTTCGCATTAATTGGACTCCTGATCTAGTCTGGATCCTAATCTGGCTAGCAGATTTGATTAAATCTACATCAGTGTCATGCTGAGGCCATAAACTAGTTGGTGCCTGCTCTTCCATTTCCCTTAGTAGCTCAGCTGTCTTGGATACAGGTATCTCAGTCACGTGAATCTGTGTTTTCTCATTGATCACCACTTCCTGCGGGATTCCTGTCATGAGAGTGGTGCACAGGAGCTTAATGTATAACTTATCAGTTGAGAGAAAAACTAGAAGATGTTCTGTCACATCCCATTTACATTTTTCTGCTTTTACCATCATTGGACCCAAGACTTTTGACTCCCAGTCTTTTCCCACGAAAAGAGTTACATGTGGGACAGAGACATTTATCAATAAAATCATTACAATCATCTATTTGCATAGCAGCTCCCTGCACCCCTATGCACCTAGATACCAAGGGAACTTTCTGACCTTTTGTACCGTTCACCCACCTCTCTTCAATTATTGGATCACAGGATGGGTCATATATCATTGTGCAGTGGTTCTCGGATTTTGGCATTTGCACACCAGGGATCTGTGCCTCAATAAATTTTCCCCATTTATCAATTACCTGTTTTATTTCATTACTTACCTGTCCTAACCAATGCACATTTGCCTTTGGCTTGGAAAGCAGCATTTGAGTTTTTACTCCCCTTGTGTCTACATAAGCTCCCTCTGGGGAACACCAAATTTGAAGTCCCATTTTATACAAAGCATCCCTTCCCAATAAATTAACAGGAGTCTGTTCTGACACTTAAAGGGGCGATGACACCTCTGTTTTTAGCTTGCAGACAAAATGGAGCCATCATAGGAATTAGCTGCATTTGTCCAGAGAATCCTACTGTCTTTGTAAATTTTCCAAACATGGGGAGGTGAGAGGCATAATTAGAGTGGCTCTAATGTGGCTCCAGTGTCTCCAATGGCTCCATCATGGGTGTCATTTTGCCTTCTACTTTAACCTCCAGCATAGGTTCTTGATCAGCATCAATTGTTAAAATTGGAAGCTGACCCACCCCGGTAGGATTCTCTGGGCACCTCTAGTATCCCTCCTTCCCCTTTACCATCAGGTTGCTGTTGCCATGGATTGGTGGGGCAATCACGTCTGTTATGACCTGTCTGCCCGCATCCCCAACATGCTCCAGTTCATGTTATTTGGATGCTGATAAACATTGATAATCGGTAAAGTAGGCGATTGTGGAACTGCGGGAGCAGCTGGTGCACTTGGCTGAACAGCAGGTGGAGGAGGTGGAGGTGTATTTAGAGGAGCCGTTACTGCTGATGGAGCTCCCTCTACTTTGTCTTTGTCTGTCACTGGAGCTTGAATCTTTTTTCTATTTTTGTTTGTCAGCTCTTCAAGCTATAGCCGTGCCAGCTTTGTCTGCAGCTCTCTTTCTTGGTTCTTAAGCCTTTGTTCATTCTTTCTGTATTGTTTAACGGCATGAGTCACGTGGTCACAAAACTCCTTATGTGTCTTGGAGTTTAGACCAACCACATCTTCTAGTTTGGCCTTTACAGGACCTGGCATAGAGTCCACTATTGCATCTCTGAACCATGATGCCATCACAGGATCTGCCTCAGGATCCCTTTCCAGCTTTTTTAGTTGTCTTTGCACATAGGCAGTGAGGTTTTCTGTTTCTCCCAGTTGTTCTCCTTTCAGAGACCTGGGGTCTATGCGGGACTGATATTCTGCCCTTAATGTTCCCCACAGAAGTGGATGATGTAGGTCAAATTGAGTTCCATCCATTGAGTATTCAATGCCCCTTGTAGGTTAGCTGCTGCCAGGATCTCATTCATTCTTGACCCTCCTAAAACCTTGGCAAGGAGTGCTTAAACATCTCCAATTGTCAGCAATTTGTCCATTGTTTTTTCTTCAAACACCTTAATCCACTTCCCAGCTCCCTCGTGGATGTCAATGAAGTGGGCAATCAGAGCCCATCAAGATCCTGTGTAGCCCAGGGTACATATTGCCCTCTAGCACCCTTAACTATGTACAATTTCGTCTATGTCTTGCAAGCACATATCTGCTTGTGATAACTCTGTTTCCACTCTTCTCAGGTCTCTTGATAGACTCTCCTCTTCTCCCATTCTTGGCTCTAGATATTCTTCTGTTATACCACCAAAATCCTGTGTCTTTTGTGGAAACTGAGCTCTTATTTCAGCATAAGAAGCATTACCATCTAAAGCCTGTTCCATTTGTTTCTTCTTACATGGTATTTTGCTTTCAATTGATCTTTGGTCCTCTGGTAGAGCAAACAGAAGATGCCCTATCATCCTCTTACTCTTCCAGTTCTATTTTTCCCTCAACTTGTACCGTTCCCTTATTATCACTATGCCACAAGGGTGTGTGAATTCCCTGTATGAGGTCAAATGAACATGTATCCTGCAATCTACCTTAGATGTTATACAGAGATTGAAACTGTACCTCTTTTGTTGACTGTTTCTCTCTGTTTCTTTTTATGGTGATGTTTTCTTGGCATGAATGCTACTAAGGATTCTTCTTATCTAAGTTACAACGATTACAATTAGGACAATGACCGAATAATTTATAAAACCAGTTCTGTAATGAGTGATTATACACAGGCCTTTGTTCTGGATCACAGTGGTAACAGTTGGGCAAGAGTCTCTACATTACCAGTTTCTTGGCTGCTCATTAGTTTTCAGCACACACACAGCAACTGCTGTTTTCTCTATCACATGAGAATCTTCCATATGATATTTACACACACAACAGCATATAAGTATACCCTTTTTACTTGCCTGTTTTTTCCAATAGAGAGGTTTTGATTCATACATTCACTTTCCACCTCCTTACTCTCACTTAATCTTATTTATACAATAAAGACTCTCTATATTAGGACTCAAGATGAGTTGATCTCACCCAGTGGACCCCATCAAGCAAGGACCCCCTTCCCACACACTCCCAGTCACAGAACTGAGGTGACTCTAACCACTGTACACCACACTTGGGCAATACCCAGTACCATGAGACCGAGATCCTTGACACCGACCACGACACTCAAAACCAAGCAACAAGTGCCCAACAATGAGCTGATAAATTGGAGCATCCACTGGAAGATCTTTATGGTACTTACGATATGCCTGATCAGTGACA
The DNA here is from genome assembly GCA_037576675.1 of Pangasius sanitwongsei. Lineage (NCBI taxonomy): Eukaryota > Metazoa > Chordata > Actinopteri > Siluriformes > Pangasiidae > Pangasius > Pangasius sanitwongsei. The sequence goes on along the minus strand of CM075021.1, from coordinate 482,258 downwards.
GAGAACTTGCAGAGCACCTACAGCCTGCGCTTTGAGCGACTTGTGGTCAGATTATCCAAGCACAGAGGGAACTCACCAAGGAAAAAGAAAAACACTCCAGAACCCCCAGTCAGGGACCAGTTCCAAGCAAAACAGAGACAAATCAACAAATAACAGACAAGACATACACCCCTATTTGTCTTTTTTCTTTTCTTTTTTTTTTTGCTTTTTCTCTATAACTTTACACTTCTCTTAAGTGTACATGCCTCGTGCGTGACCTGCTCCCAGTGCAGCGCCAACCACTAAGCTCTGCCTAGTACCACTTCCACTGGCTCAGCAGTATACGAGCTCACTGTCCAAACCACATGGTGGGAAGCGGTATCCACAGGATTTTGCGTGCTTCTTCTCTTATCTCTTTTGTTCTGAACTCTTTATACTCTTTTACTCTTTACTCTGTACTCTTTGTCTTATTGATAGATTACTGTTATCCATCAAATCCCACTTATCAGCAATATACCCTGCATGGAGTTTACACCTTTTTGAGATCAAAAACCCCTTGCTTAATTTGGTTCTCTTGTGCTCTTACCACCCCAGTCTGACTTACAGCGAACCACAAATACAACTTAAACTAGAAGCAAAAGTGCCTTACACAAGCTTGGCAGGTCTATTTGTGCAGTCAGCCTTTGGTCAGCCTAGCTGTGGCCTTTCACCTCTCCTGGCTCCTTTCCAAACCTACTGACTACACCAAAGTTTATGTCGAGGCAAACTCTTAATGCAGAATAAAAAACTATTCCAAAGTCAGTGGGTCTTGGATTGAAACAACCAGCAAAGCTGAGATTTCTAGATCATCTGATTTACATAGTCATGGCCCATGCCATGTAATGCTAGAACGGTGTGCTCGTAACGTGGAGATTTCTCATTTTTTCTTTTAAACATTCCCCTGGCCTCATGCCACAATTGTTTCAATAGCCTTATACCTTCTCTTTAATTGTGGCAGGAGCTTAGGTAGTCTATATATATATATATATATATATATATATATATATATATATATATATATATATATATATATATATATTAATGTTTCATATTTTAGCAATACACTGTTTAGGAGAACACAACGTGGCCTCAGATCACAAAGGTAAAGAGACTTAATGTTGATTCACACGCACAGATAAGCTTGTAAAATCATATGTTGTCAATGCTCATTCAATATATAGACATACCATCTCCGTGAATAAAATGTACTAAATGTATTACATCTCTTATCATTTCTGATTATATCTGGATTGGACATGATGGATTAATAATCATAATAATCATAATAATAATCATAATTATGTACATATTTATGTAATTTATAAATGTGTCATTATTATATTCATATTAAATCATATACTGATTTAAGAAGATTCTACTATATTCATTAAATGTGCTCCAACATAAAGCAGATTTTGTGAATCCTCATGTTATCAAACGTCTGAGTGCTCAAAACGCTATGCAGAGAGTTTCAAAGGGATACCACTTCAGGAAAATGGTTGTTCAAGCAAACGCATACATGCAAATATGCATCACTTTTAAGTGTGGTTTTTCACATGCACATGATATCAGATGTGATTGTTTGTATTAAAATGAATAATTTGATATCAAGATTGAAAAAGTAAAAAACGTTTGATTAAAAGATTACTGTTTATAAGTCCAGAATTGATCAAATCATGCTCCAACATTCTGCCTTTCTTTTCATCGTTATGTGCAGTAGGTGCAGAAAACGCCTTTCAGGGCCTTTCAAAACACCTAAAGAATTAGCAAAGTGGTTTGTCATGCAAACGTATACAAGTGTTCATCCCTGTTGTGTGAATGTGTGTCACATGAATATGAAACAATAATAACTGTTTATATTAAAAAGAATGAATTGATTAATTGAAATTTATTAAAAATATGAATAATTTTAATATTATTTATTAATAGGATAGTTTACACGAATGATTAGATAAGTGTGAAAAGGTCAAAATCTTGTAAAGAAAAAAGGCTGCCGATTTAGGAAAGAGGTTTTTAAAGCCGCTTTAGGAAAGAGGTTTTTCAAAAACAGTTTAAATTTCCTGCCGCTTTAGGAAAGCGGTTTTTTAAACAAACGCCTACATGTAGAAGTATACATCACTGTTAAGTGACGTTTTCACATAATTATGATAAAATTTGTTATCAACTATGATTGTTCATATTAAAATAAACAATTTGATAGGTGTTAAAAAGTCAAAATCTTGAAAATTAATGTTTTAAACCTATTACCGTATTTATTAATAGGATAGTTTATATTAACACGAATAATTAGATAAGTGTGAAATGGTCAAAATCTTGAAAATGGATGTGTACAACTCAATCATTCATTAAATGTGCTCCAACATAAAGCAGTCTCTATGAATCCTCATTTTATCAAACGTCTGAGTCCATTAAACGCTAAAAATGCTATACAGAGAGCTTCAATGGGCTGCCGTTTAGGAAAGTGGTTTTTCATGGAAATGCATACATGCAGCAGTAGGCATGACTGTCACTTGACGTATTACACAAAAATATGGTATCAAATATGATTGTTTAAATTAAAATGAATAATTTGATATAAAGAAGTGGAAATATTGAATTTTCTTTTTTAGAAAGCTCTTGTGTATCAGATTGTGCTCCAACATGTTGGTTTTTCAATTAATCACTGTGTGCTAACACTTGTGAGTGCATTAGGCGCTGAAAAGGCTATATAGAGAGATTCAAATCGCTACGACTTTAGAAAAGTTGTTTTCATGGAAACGCATGCATGCAGAAGTATGCATCTCTGTTACGTGACGTTCTCCAGATAAATATGGTATCAAATATGATTGTTTATATTAAAATGAATAATTTGATATCAAGAGTGTTTAAAGTTGAAATTTTGAAAATGAATGTTCAGAAAGCTAACATGTGTCAGATTGTGCTCCAACATGTTGATTTGTCAATTAATAGCTGCGTGATAACACGTGTGAATGCATTAGGAGCTGAAATCGCTATCCAGAGAGTTTCAAAACGCTACGACTTTAAGAATGTGGTTTTTCAAGGAAATGCATGCATGAAAAAGTATGCATGACTGTCACTTGACGTATTCCACATAAATATGCTATCAAATATGATTGTTTAAATTAAAATGAATAATTTGATATCAAGAGTGAAGAAGTAGAAATATTGAATTTTCTTTTTTAGAAAGCTCTTACGTATCAGATTGTGCTAAAATATGTTGATTTTTCAATTATTCACTGTGTGCTAACACTTGTGAGTGCATTAGAAGCTAAAAACGCTATTCAGAGAGTTTCTAAAAGTCTGAGCGCATTAGGCACTGAAAAGGCTATAGAGAAAGATTCAAATCGTTACGGCTTAAGGAAAGTGGTTTTTCATGGAAACGTATGCGTGAAGTATTCATCACTGTTATGTTACGTTTTCCAGATAAATTTGATATCAAATATGATTCTTTATATAAAAATGAATAATTTGATATCAAAAATGAAAAAGTGGATATATTGAATTTTCTTTTTTTTAGAAAGCTCTTATGTGTCAGATTGTGCTCCAACATGTTGATTTTTCAATTATTCACTGTGTCCTAACACTTGTGAGTGTATTTGGAGCTGGAAACGCTATTCAGAAAGTTTCTAAAAGTCTGAGCGCATTAGGCGCTGAAAAGGTTATGCAGAAAGATTCAAATCGTTACGGCTTAAGGAAAGTGGTTTTTCATGGAAACGTATGCGTGCAGAAGTATCCATCACTGTTACTTGACGTATTCCACATAAATATGATATCAAATATGATTGTTTATATTAAATGAATAATTTGATATCAAGAGTGAAAAAGTGGAAATCTTGAAAATTATTGATTAGAAAGCTCTTACGTATCAGATTGTGCTCCAACATGTAGATTTTTCAATTAATCACTGTGTGTTAACACTTGTGAGTGCATTCGGAGCTGAAATCGCTATACAGAGAGTTTCTAAACGTCTGAGCGCATTAGGCACTGAACACGTTATACAGAGAGTTTCAATACGCTACGACTTTAGGAAAGTGTTTTTTCATGAAAACGCATGCATGAAGAAGTATGCATATCGGTTATGTGTCGTTTTTCACATAAATATGATAGCAAATATGATTGTTTATATTAAAATGAATAATTTGATATCAAGAGTCAAAAAGTGGAAATCTTGAAAATTATTGTTTGGAAAGCTCTTATGTATCAGATTGTGCTCCAACATGTTGATTTGTCAATTAAGCTGCGTGATAACACGTGTTAGGCTAGCACTTACACCCAGGGCATGGCTCATCACATAACTACTGCTTCTTTGTCCTCACTGGAGGAACTGGAATCCTCTTCTTCCTTCCCTTGCTCTGGAATCCAATCTGGCTTAGGGGGCCAGTCCGGAGTACAGTCTGGACTAGTGCCAGCAGTCTCACTTGCCAGTCCATCATCATCAACCATAGGTTTGCTAATCAGAGCCATCTGTTTAACAGTTGCTCTAACAAGAAAAGATCTTAATATGGGCACAACACAGCAAAACTGTTGTCCTGCAACAACTACTACAAGTGCTATCATAACTCCCACATATAGCTCCCCAATGTCCAAACCGTGAAAACCAATCCCAAGAATGCTGATCTCTCCCTGCATTTCCAGCTACTTCATTGCCTTAACTTTTTCAACTTATTCATAGCTTCAGTAAATGCTCCCTCAGGGGCAGTGTTATTAGGGATAAAAGTACAACATTGTTCTCCAAACAAACATTCATGTTTGAATGGTCCTTCTGGTACTGGTATCTACCATAGCCTGTAGATATGGAGACCAATAACCCTGTTGTTTTATTTTCCGGAATACCTACCCCTTTCACAGTAGTCGAAGCCATGAGCATCTGAAATTAATATAGTGAGAAGTGCTGTGGGTGCATTTATAAGTCCTTCTTGTGAGCGCCATTTACATCTCTAGTAGTTCCTATCTGATGCCACACTGAATGTTCATAAGCATTTGCCTGTCCCTGAATGCGAACAATATCATCCAAATTGGGCTCAGGCTGAATGAGTATGATTGGGACCATTACCTACTACGTGGCACCAAGAAGCTTTCTTAGCTTCTATGTCTGCAGCATTGTTGCCTTTGATAACAAAATCATTTCCTTTTTTATGTGCCTGGCATTTGATAATTGCTAAACGCCTTGGATGCATCATAGCTGAAATCAGCTGAACTATTTGCTGAGCATGTTGGATGGGTGTCCTATCACTTTTCTTAAATCCTCTCTGCTTCCAGACAGCTCCAAATAAATGACAAACACCATGAGCATAAGCGGAGTCAGTATATATATTTGCGACTTGACCTTTAGCTAACTGACATCCTGCAGTAAGAGCTTTCAATTCAGCCAACTGAGCAGAACACGGTTGCTTACAACCTCATTCTGTCTTCTCACCACTGAAAACCCTTCATGATTACCCAAATAGTTTTCGAAACAAAGAATCATCCACAAAATATTCAACATCTGCTTCTGGAATAGGTGAGGACTCTAAGTCAGGTCGAAGTTGATTAAAAGCCAGTGAGTTTGCTACACAATCATGAGGCTGTCCTTCATGTTCAAAAGGAATCTTGTCAGCTGGATTTACTGCTGTGCAGCACTTAATAGTGATGTCTGGGTACGTCAAAAGAGATGAATAGGCTAAGCACCTAGCCTGAGTTAGAACAAATCTCCCTTGTTCTAATAATTCCACTACATTGTGATGTGTATAAATGATCACTGGATAACACTTAGTTACAGTAGATGCTTTTTCATATTCATAGTATAAAACAGCTAATCCCTGTTGATAACAAGGAGGATATCCCTGTGCTACACTGTCCAGTTTGGTGCTGTAATATGCAGTAGGCTGTTTCTTTCTACCACTGCATGTTTCCTGCATTAGCACTGCTGATGCATATCCATCTGCTTTGTTAGCTACATACAGATGAAATGGTTTAGTATAATCTGGAGTGGCTAAAGCTGGTGCAGCCTGAAGCTCCTTTTTCAATGATTCAAAAGCTAACAGCGCTTCACTGTTCCACACTAATGGTGAACACAAATTCTGATGCCCTGTTTGCTTCATGATTGCCCTCAAAGGTGCAGTTTTAATTGCATAGTCCTCTATCCACTCAGGACTAAATCCTGTCATTCTTAAAAAGGTTATCATTTGCCCTACTGTCTGTGGTAGTGGCGCTTTACTGATACCCTCTAGCTGGGCTGGAGGAATTGCTTTAGTTCTGTATGCAATCAGTCTCCCTAAATACTCAACTTGTGGCTGACAGTACTGTAGCCTAATTTTACATGCCTTATGTCCTCCTAGGGATAATTTAGTATGTACCTTAATGGAATCTGTGTGGCATTGTTCCAAGGAGATGGACACTAGTGATTTTGGGATTCTTTATTCAATGTAAATACCATTTTATCTTTTATCTTTCATGTTTGTTGAACCTTTTGATTACAAAACTAGTCAATATGCATATGTGTGTTTTACAATTACTTAGAATAAAAAATGTTGATGTCAGTAAAATCTTTGATTTTATATTTGATTATATTATTTGATATATTTATATTTAATGCATAAAAAATATAAACCTTACTCATGTCCTATGTTTTCTGAGATTAAATGCTTAAACTATACCTGAGTTTGATCATTATTGTTCTGATACTTCAAAATGAATCAACGATGGATGATGAATATATACTATATAATGAAGAATTGATGAATAATACATATTATAAGATCCAGGGTCACATGGTAGCATTGAGAGTTTGTGAAGAGCTATTGTTGAGAAAATAGGTAAAAGAGTTAATAATTCTGAAATTTAAAAAAAATGGTTAGCAGAACCGGATGTGTACAGTCTACATAAATCAGTATCTGTAAAGTTTAAAAGAAACAAGTTTTTTTTGTAACGAACAATGGCAAGCTGATTTAGTTGACATGAGCAACCTGTCAGAGAGTAATGACAAGACAAAATTTATAATAATGTGTATAGATAATTTATCCAAATATGCCTGGGTATGTGTGTTAGAAAACAAGACCAGAACTGAGGTAACTAAAGTTTTTGATTCCTTTCTAAAGGAAGGTAGGGTCCAAAAAAAACCTACAAACTGGCCAAAGGAAGGAGATTTTGGACAAAGATTTTCAAACTTTAATGATAAAGCATAACATTGTTCAAGTAAGGGGCAAAAACCAGCTGTGTGTGAAAGGTTCAGGATGTGGAGACCAGGACCAGGATGTGGAGATCTTTAACAGCTTTCAACATGAAAATTCAGTGACTTCGTACAGGCTTTGGTTCAAGCATACAATCACAATTACCATTCTAGCATCAAAATGAAGCCTGTCAAGGTCAACAAATCCAATTCCTTCAGAGTATTTAAAACCCTCTATGGACTATTTTCATCAAAAATAAAGAAACAAAAATTCAAGTTAAAAGTTAGTGATATTGTTCTAATTTCCCATTTAAAAAGACAGTTTGAAAAAGGCTATTAGCAAAACTTTATGGATTTTACTGACATCAACATTTCCTTTCTAAGCAATTGTAAAACACACATATCGGTTACATAGGTTAACATGCATAATATATGATTAGTTTTGCATTCTAGTTTAAGCAAACACATAAGTGTGCAAAGGATACACGGTATTTACATTGAAGAAAGAATCCCAATTTTTAGTAAAATCTTGCACCTTGTTTGTAAACAATTTCTAGTCGATGAAAAGCGTCAATATCAACAGGAAGATGATTAGCAAAAATACTTTGGTTCAGCAATTTTTTTGGCGCGCAGAGGAGAACTCAGTATTAAGGCATTTCTCGCAGTCAGAATAGACATGGCATGTTTTGAAGTTTCCCGTGGATGTGGCTGGTCAGGGGCTTCCGGAGAGGAGTGAAAGGTCCAATCGTCCACAAAGTCTTTATACACCTGGTCTATGCAAATTTCTTTTGGTTTCTCTTTGACCTTGTTCAGATCAATTTTGATGTGAGGCTCATCTCGGCAGTCGCAGAAGACGGCTTCGGCTATACCTTGAATTTTTTTTCCGAGGGATGGAGTGTGTTTGATACCGCACACTTTCAGACCTCTAGCCAACTTGTATTTCGACTACGGTTTAAACAGCCTTTTCACCGATGTGTAGGCATTCATCTGCAGATAGCACATGTCAGGTTCAATCAAACACATGAGTTGGAGTTGACTCGGGTTATTACTCATGCAGTCCAGTAGTTATCCTGTCACTGCAAGGATGAACCTGGCTAGCACAGTGTTGGTTATGCACCCATCAGTTTCATAATTCGTTGACAGACAGTTCAGATAGTTTCTTTTTCCTAGGGATTCGCCAATGTTTTTGCCAACTTCAAAACCCAAACTGATCACATCATTATTCATGCTGGACCGACCGACTTGTAAAAATTGGGACTGAATTCATGAGCCATACTGTTTGCTGATGCTCAGAAGGTTTTTAACTTAATATGTAGGCAGACTCATTTATATATATATATCATTTATATATATCATATGAGAGGAGGCTTGGGGGAATGTCGGGTTTCTGCTCAGTCTTGAAAGAATAATAAAATTTGCCAATACCCAATATTGAATCTTTCCATGCCCTAAACATTTTTCAAATCTTCCCAAAGTAGATTTAACCTTTTTAAATCTGGACAGCTGCATCTAGACAAGCGGCCATAATTGAACACTCAAAGAATTGTGTGTGTGTGTGTGTGTGTGTGTGTGTGTGTGTGTGTGTGTGTGTGTGTGTGTGTGTGTGAAAAAGTAACGAGCAGCTTGCGAATATCTTGGACATTTGCCCAATCGTTATCGCTGTACTCTAGAGCAAAGGCCTGTGCATAAACGCTCATCGCAAAGTTGATTTTACAGCCTATTTGCTCATTCTCCTAATTGTAGTTCTTGAAGTTTGGATTAGAATGTTTAATAGCATTTATGCCTAAAAAAACATCATCATAGAAAGAAGAATTGTAAGTCTACACTATTGTAAGTCGCTCTGGATAAGGGCGTCTGCCAAATGCCATAAATGTAAATGTAAATATAAGAAGAGAAGTGAATTAATCAAACAAGAGCAGTTACAGTCAGTTATAAACATTTTCTGGAAACAAGAAGGTCCTAGTTCAGATTGTAGAATACATGTTCATTTGATCTCATGTAGAAAATTTGTACATCCTTGTGGTATAATAATAGTAAAGGCTAAAACTCATGCAAGACTAGAAGATAAGGGGAATTGGTTTGCAACCACTTTTAAGATAATACAGTTTCATTTGGGTGATAGTATTATCTGGACAACTAATAGTGCTATAAGCCCGGTCCAACCATATAAAATCATAGTTCCAAAGATACAGCACCATTATGATTGTTTAGATGGTAGTGGTAGCTCAGTGGTTAAGACGTTAGACTCCTGATCGGAAGGTTGAGATTTCAAGTCCCAGCACCGCCAAGCTGCCACTGCTGGGCCCTTGAGCAAGGCCCTTAACCCTCAACTGCTCAGTTACATAAATGAGATAATTGTAAGTCGATCTGGATAAGGGCGTCTGCCAAATGCCATAAATGTAAATGTAGATGGTGCATGGTGTTCTAGGTGTTTATTTGGCTAAATAAGGCAAGTAAGTTTAATCTAGTGGAGAGAGAGAGGTTGCAGTTACACATGATTGAGTCTGTGGTTCTGTGACCTTGGGTATTTGCAAGTTTGTACGTGTGTGTGTAAGGTACATTAGGGAGAGCAGTACTTCAAAGGGTGAGATTAGGAGCAAAAATCTTCCAAGAAACTGGTTTTGTAAGTTGTTTGGACATTCCCCTAACTGTAGCCATTGTGATCCTGATAAAGAAACTCAAGTTTTGTTGAATGGATTATGAGCTTGCTGAGAGCCACACTAGATTGACATCTAAGCCTCACATATTCTATTTTTCAGTGCCACATTATTGGGAGCAGAATACTTTGATGTCACAAGGGTTAGTATTTTTTGGATTAGCATACACTTCAACAAGGCCGACAGTAGAGGAGTTTTTTCCATTTACATTCAGAATATTGACAAAAGCGATTACAAGTGGTAAAAGAATTAATATTTGTCGCATACAGCTTCAGTTTGATGGGCACCACCATAGGCATCATCAGAGTATTCTGAATATATATCAGTACAGACGTAGTGAGCTGTTTGAGCAGTGCTATTCTTTTCGTTTTGACAGCACACTGAACTAAGACTCAGGCAAGGGAGTTAAACAGTGAGTTTTGTGTAAGAACTTTTTTTTAAATGAATGAATCCTTGGGAAGAAAATAGGGAGCAGAGGATAATGCGTATATTACAGGAAGCTAAGGGAATTAGAACACACTTTTGGAAGGAGAATCAGTATGAGGATTCATTAGGGATAAGGTATTCTTTGACTGAAGAGAAGAAAAATTCACTGTTATGAAGTATAACACAGTTTAGAAATTTAGAGGAAGTTAATGAGGAGTGGCCTTATGTAGATTGGGAAGGAATAGTGGGAAGAAATTGGGAATAATTTAGGTGACACATTAGAAGTATCTGAGTCAAATCAGTTACATTGGGTAATAATACCATTGCCTGTAGATATTTATCTTGACTGGGGAGAAGTACAAGGCTTTGAAAGAGGCAAAGGAGTAACTGGGAGACAGTTGAATAACCCTGAAATTGAGGTGTCAGCGGTCTTAAGAAAAGTTACTTGGCTTTCTGCAAAAAGAGTTATTGAGCCATGTGAACCTAAGACTGTAGAAGGGTTGACTCTAAGACAAATCTTAGTGACTTTTATTCCAGACTGTAATAGTGAACCGTCTCCAAGGAGGTTGGCAATAGGCAGAAGCAGAATACAGGGACCAATCATGGCATCCTCATCCATAGAGTTATTAAAAGCCAGATATCGTTTATGTAAAGAAATTATAGAGAAGTGCTCAAAGAAGTGGAGAAAAAGAACTAAAAATAAGAAAACACAGTGGCCAAAGGAGGGAACGTTTGATGTATCTCTGTGTGAGGAGATGGAAACACTACAGACACTGTAAAGAACTACAAAGCCAAGGACAAAAGTAAAGGGAGAGAGGACAAGAGAGAGAAAGAGCTGAAAGTAATTATATATTTTAAAGAAGAAGGGGAAAATACTTGGAAAAGCATGAAACAGGCCAGAAAAATGCTGAAAAAAGATAATGACAAGACAGAAGAAAAAATTTTCAGTGAACCACCTCCTTATGCACCTCCAAAAAAATCAGCTTCTCATAATTAAAGGAACAGTACAAGTTGAATGGAAGATAGACATGAAGATGGGGAACCTCCCACCATTTGTTCTTCTAAAGCCATCTACAAGACTCCTGAAGGCAAAAAACAGTGCAGACAGAAACCAAGGGAAAAGGAAGTAGATAGTTATGCCCAATATCCTTATTTAAGTAGTTATCATGAAGAAGAGGAGAGGATCCCCTGTAGATATCCCAGAGGAGCAGGAGAAGTTAACAGAGATGAACAAATTGGACAGAAAAGTAAGCACAACAATAAAATGGGCAGAAAAATATTTGGATGAAACAGAACAATTAAGTAAGAAAAGATATTCCACAGGTTCAAAAAGTGGGTGAGAGAAAGTGGGTTACAGGAACATTATACATGGATGATGATGATGATGATGATGATGATGATGATGATGCAGAAACATGGTCACGAGATGAGGGAGGAAGACGGCTCAGACCACGTGAACACTTACAAGAACAACAAAGATATGACAGTCACCTTCAATTGCCTATTCTGGTTAAGGGTGCTAGAGGGCACTATGTACCCTGGGCTACAC
>CM075021.1:439879-457701 GCA_037576675.1 Pangasius sanitwongsei | reverse complement strand
GTACTAACCACTGCATACCGGGAACACCCCACAAGACCTGCTGTTTTGGAGATGCTCTGACCCAGTCGTCCAGCCATAACAATTTGGCCCTTGTCAAAGTCGCTCAGATGCTTCGAGAACTGACTGTTCATTTGCTGCCTAATAAATCCCACCCCTTGTCAGCTGCCATTGTAACGAGATAATCAATGTTATTCACTTCACCTGTCAGTGGATTTAATATAATGGCTAATCACTGTATATTAAAATATTTGTGATGTGTGTAGTACTTATTGCTGTATATGCTGTATCATTACCATTAGTGATTTTGTAAAATGTTATATTTTACACTTCGTTGAAGGACTAATTAATTTTTTCCATTTACTTTGTTTTTCTGCCAACAGTGTCATTTTTGACCATTTTCAAGTTATATTTTAACTGATGTTTACTTAATACTTTTCTAATGTTAGCCAAGTCAAACATGAATTGATTGAGATTGTATTTCACATTAATCAACTAAAAACATTCTCCATTTACCTTGACAAAGTGAGGAAGAAAGTGAGGGTGGTGCATAAGCAAATCTTTCAAGCAGGAAAACTGAGGGACTAGATTGGGGCGGGGGCAGAATGGGGCAGGGCTTCCCTAGGCAAAGTCCCTAGTCCCTAGGCAAAATGTGTAAAGGTTGGCAGGTCTGTGATGATTAGGAGAAAAAAATTCAACAAGTTTTGCTGTTCGTTCATACAAACAAAAGAGCAATAGCTTTTTTTCAAAGTCATATTAATGGCAATCCAATGTAGAATTAGCAGAAACAGCAAACAGTGAACTCGGAGTCCCAGAATGCAATTCTATGCAGACATACACTCACCGTCCCCTTTATTAAGAACACCTGTTCATTCATGCTACAACAGCAGAAGACCATGTAAGGTTCTACTCCTGTCAGCTGAGAGCCAGAGGCTATCATGGGCACAGACTCACCCAAACTGGATAGATGAAGACTGGGAAAAGACCAGGTGATGTTTTTTTCCCCCTAATAAAGTGGACGGTGGGTGTACAACACAGTTGTGCGGGACTCGGTTTGGCTAGTTAATGATCTACATGATAAAAAGCACAATGATGTTGGCAGCCGTTGAAAGCATGGAAGTTGAAAGTTTGGAAGCTGATCTGATTGAGCACGGTGTACAGATGAGGAGGTGAGAGAGTTGGAAAGATTAAAGGGCTAAAACGCTGCTGCACTGGTCTCTGGTAGAAATGAAGCAAGGGCCAAGTCCCACTGGTGCCACTATCTCTACTAGTCGAATGGCTTTGTAGGATACCCAAAGTAAAAACAGATCAAATTTTAAACAAACCAAAAACCCTCAGAATTTCATTACCAAATAAATCCTGGACAAGACTAAAGACCACATGTTAATTATAAAGTTTAATATGCAAATCTTTCAGGGTGGACATGTCCTTTGGCATGATAAAGATTCTATCTGTTTTTGAGCGCACACAAGGATTGTACTGAAAGACAAGTGAAAGAGTGTTGCTGGGTAACATTACCTTGTGCTCCAGAGGAGTAACACAGCACAGCTTCTCTCTGTAGCGCTCAGGTAGAAAGAACAGTAGCATTCCAAACACAGGGTAAACAGTACCTGGGGTCAACTCCTTCTCTTTCCAGGGTCCTGATCATAAGCACAGAGTAAAGGTGCATTTAGAAGTACATGTATAGGAAGAAAAACAGAATTCTTACCTTCATTTACAGTGTATGTACACATTTTATTGTTCAATAGATTTAGTTTAAAAATGATCACATTGGCCAAATTGTCCATTAATCTATACACCATAACCCATAATGCCAAACGTTTTTAAACATTTTTGCAAATTTATTAAAAATCAAAAACTGAAATTTAGATTAAGACTCAGACCCTTTATTCAGTACTTTATAGAAGCACCTTTGGCAGCAGTTACAGCTTCGATTCTTCTTGGGTGAGTTTCTACATGCTTTCCTCACCTGGTATTAGCCAGTTGATGAGCAGGTACCTGGTTTTTGCCAGATGTACAGTAGCACTTGGAGTTCAGCACAGAGAGGTCAACGTTGGTCTCTTTAGACCATCAAACTCCTTTAAGTGCTTGCCATATGCCTTTTACGCAGGAGAATTTACTGGCTTCTGTCTAGCCACTCTACAAAAAAGGCTTGATTGATGGAGTATTTCTGAGAAAGTTGTCCTTCCAGCAGTTTCTCCCATCTCTGCGAAGCTCTGTTAGGGTAGCCATTGGGTTCTTGGTCACGTCCCATCTAGCCCACTTACTGACATTTGCTGGACGGCCAGCTCTAGGAAGGGTCCTGGTGGTTCCAAACTTCTTTCATTTCACAATGATGAAGTTCACTGTGCTCCTGGGAACATTCAACACTTTGGCTTTTATACCCATGTCCAGATCTATGCAGGTATAAGGAAAGCTCCTTGGACTTCATGGCTTGGTTTTTGGTCTGACTTACACTGTGAATTGTGGGACTTTATACACAGAGGTTTGTGCCTTTTAAAACATATCCAATCAATTTGCCACAGGTGGACTCCAGTTAATTTCACGAGACATCTGAACATAATCAAAGCAACCAGGATGCACTTGAGCTCAAGCTGGTATGCCTTAGTCAAGGGTCTGAATATGTAGCTAAATGAGAGATTTCAGTTTTTCATTTTCAATAAATTTGCAAAAAAATTCTAAAACACTAATTCTAAAACATGTTTTCACTTTGTCATTATGGATTATTGTGTGTAAATTAATCTATACATCTATAACACATTAAAGTGTGCAAAGTCAGAGCCACTGTACATTAAAAAAGGTATGCTTTTAAGCTGGGTTTCCAAATAGATTAAAGTCGCTATAGCTGTGATAGGTTTTGGAACACAACATAAAATCTTCACATTTACCCTGGATTGTCATACAATGTAAACAGCTTCACATACCAGTAAGAAGGCTGACCAACAGTCCTACCACTACAACTGTGGCTGAATTGTGAGCACTATACCACATGTAGGACAACGAATAGAGAGCCTGCAGTCCAGTGGGCCTACAGAGACACAGTACTGGGTTATTTTATATTTCTTCAACTCACATGAAAATTTTCTCAGTTCAGTTTAGTTGAAGGGCCTCTTTTTTCGATTGGACAACTGGGTGTAAATGTCTACATGTGTTTTTATCTTATAAATTACAAGCAACTTGGAATTGGGTAAATACAGTCAATAAACTCCTCCAGTTAATATATGAATGTTTATATAAATAACAAACTGTGATGAACTGTATAAATAATGACATTACAAAAACCCACAGAATAAAAACAAACAAAATAATAATTTTCAGATGAAACATTTTAACTAATAGTATTATTATGTTTTGTGTTATTATTAAGTTTAGCAATTATCTGCTACATAGATGTTGCCACGTTTAAATTCACTGTGCAATTTAATGATTATACAACTCAAAGTTGATAACAGAAAAAAAATAAAATTAAAAAATTAAAAAAAAAAGATTTCACAAAAACCCCAAATAAAAGGCTGAAGACAACACTGCACCTGTGAGCTTCCTCAGATTTACCTGGGTTTTGCTGTAATAGAGGTGATGACGGTAGTCATGATGGCAGTTGTGTTGCCTGTGTCATGAATGATCGTTGTGTTAAATATGGGTGTTCCGGGTGCTTGCATACGGGAGACAAAGCTGCCAATGCCAATCCAGAAAGCCATAATCAGTCCTGCTACCAAGCCAGTCACTGCTCCCTGGAAATACACACAAACCCATATGCCTGGACTTTGCATTTCCATCATATAACAAATGTTGCTACTTTTGTTTATCCAACAGTTAGTTCTGGTCTACTAATGTGATTGGACAAGCTGTGTTTGAAGAGTACTGATGTTTGGTATAACAGAACTGGTACATTTCACTGTGTGCATCACTTCTCTTGTCTGGTTTCGAAACACAAAATTCCAATTCTATCAATAGATTTTTACACTGAAACCGTTACTGCACTTACTGTGGGCGGTCATTCAGTCTGTACGTTGGCATGGCAATACACAACCCTTTATCTAGCTATCCAGCTCAGCCAATTTGGCCATATTGTCTCAAATTTAATATAATTTAATTAATATTACTCCATATTAATTTATTGTTTATAGAACTGTTGTATTAAAGCAACATCATACTCACAGCCGTGCTGTTCTACTGAATATCAGCACGGCTGTGATTATGTTCGGCCTCTTGCCTACAGCCGAATCACAGCCAAGCTGATAATCAGATATTCCTGCTTTGGCAATATTGCTTAATTATATTAATGCTTCTTTGAGACAAATGTTTCTACTCTTAGAGAGCAACAATGCACTTACAATAGAGTTGGCCCAGGGAAAGAACATGCCTAGACAGAAGAGGCCAAGAAGAGGCCCACCCACCATCCCAAAAATACTGAGTGCTGCCTGAAAGGATCACAAGAAAGTAAGAAATAAGACAAATAAATATATGCAGGAACAGAGACAGATTTGATTTTGCACACTTTAGAAATTTTTATAATTTTAGCACTTTTAAACTTTGGTTATAATATACAATATTGCAAGACTGTATTAAAACATATATGCCTTTGAGAGTAACTGACTCAGGAATGTAAAGAATAACATTCTCGTGGGTGGGGGAGGGGGTGGGGTGGTGCTGGGTATATGATGCGCAAGCAGAATGCATTATTTTTATATTACAGCACAGTCTGGAATGTGTTATTTTGCTTATACCACATCAATTTGCCAATGATTACAATGTTTACTTTATTAATATATGAAAAATCCTGAATTTTAACAGTTTATAGTTAAATATAATGTCGTGGAACATCCAAAAGACAAGTTAGCGCCTGTTCTCACTTACATTATAGCAGTTGCTCCCTCACAAGCCTCTCTCTCTCTCTCTCTCTCATACTCTCACAAAAAAAATGAAAACAAAAAACCCGCAAAGAACTGTGACTGTTACAAAGAGCTAACCTTGGAGAGATCATTCCTTCCACAAATGTTAAATAAATGTAACAAAAAAACATCACCATATCAACAACACATTTTTAAAATCCATTTATTATTTGTCTTAGATTATGTGGAGCATAATAAATGCTGCTGGGAATGGGCACTATACAAAAAAACAAATTGGACTTCATTTGTTAACGGACTTATTCAGTGTCACTTTCTGCCATGGTTTACGAATTCTCATGGGACATTCCAGGTGAAAAGAGCTATGACTACAGTGAAAGAGGGAGAGGTACTTGTGCTGTTTCAGTAGGTACAAAAACTACCCAAAATGCCATCTAAATAGGGATAGTCACAAAAATTTGAGTGTTATAACATTATCACATGATTATTGCTGTACTACAGTATCTGCATGCTAACTATTGTAAATAAACAGACTAGTCCATACCTGTAACACAGAGCCCATTAGAGAAGCGATGTAGGCCATAGCTAGACACACCAGTCCATAGCCAAGAGCTGAGACAAACAGAGCAAAAATTCTTCAAAACCTTGATTAAAAAAAAATCCTTAACACACTGATGTTATTTTGTGTACTAAGTAATATTTTACACATCCAATATTGATAAACGACATGAAAAATACTACAAAATACTACATATCTGCTGCTAGTATGCACATGAACTACAATGAATCACAACAAGCTATTTGCACCCAAGGCTATAACACATTTCCGTTTTGAAATTGTGTGGTTATCAAGTTTCTGGTAGCACGTTTACATTTGTTAGTGATGGTTTTTTCTTTGGAACGCAATCAAAATGTGTGTCCACCATAAGGTATTGAAGACCAAATATTTTCAAAGACAAATGAAGGAATATAATAAGCACTACTGTGTCCCTCTCTGCACAGCATCTTCAAAATTTAACAGCTTTAAGCTTCCAGTTTCCTAGCTCAGAGTGATCTTCGGAGACCAGGTAGAAAACCTATGTCATGACCATTTCACCATTTCCATATACGAAGGTGTGTGGCAGATATTTCATGCCAGACCAGCTAGTTAAATCCACAGAGGGTCAGAGAAAACCGTCAAAAGGCACAGTGCCATTGTTCTTTGAATGGAACAGCTACACCACGGCCCAGTGTGTGGGAGAGTAAGCCACTGGATAATATCAAACACCTAAGGAGAAAAACTACCCAATTATTATTATTATTATTATTATTATTATTAATAACTACTAAATATACATTTACATGCATTAGCAATACACAGAAAAACTTTTTTTTTTTTTTTTTTTAAATCACACAATTTAATGTATGTGTCTAGAAACTAATATCATGGGCGGTATCCAGTTTCAACTGAAGACACCCTGTTAGCAACAGCACAAGCTAATTTGCAGAGAACTATGTGAGCTAATGTTAGCTCAGGTGTTCATTTCTGATAACAGCTATTTTCTTACTTTCATAGTATTTATACATACTTTCATGTATTTATGATGAAGCACAGAGTTTGAAACCTTTCTTAAGCTTAATAGAAGGGGTTTTGCAAGTCTTCTTACATATCCCATGAACTTTGCCGGAGCTTATGCAGACATCGGCTGTAAAATACCTGAGTTACAACTGCAGTGAACGAATCGGAAACCCAGGAGCCATGGTGAATGAAACCAGAGGTGTTTGTGCAAGTGGCCCATTGTATTTTATTTAATGCAATTACAATACAATTTGTGTTCTTTGAACACTGCCCTCTCTTAGGTGGGAGGGTTAAATCACTGCTCACCAAGGCCTTTGGACAGCAGTGTGGCTCGTGCCTCCGTCATGCCAGGGTAAAAGGGCTTAATCAGATCTTCCATAGTAACCGTCGCCAGGGAGTTGAAGGCAGATGAAATTGTGCTACAGTAAGAATATAGAAAAAAACAGAGATGATCACAGCCAAGCACCAAATATGTGTTGTTGTTTTTTTGAGGAATTCATTAATGTGAGGCCTTTACCTGAGAGCCCCACTGAAAAGACAAGCAACAAACAGTCCAGGCAAACCAGGAAGGTCTCTGAGCACATCCATCACAAAATACAACACCATCTACAGAAAGAGAATTGAAAAAAAAAATAAAGCATTTTTCTTGAGCACCTTATGATAAACAATATCTAGCAGTAGTAGGTCAATGCAAACACGATGCATTATGATCTTGAAGACAGTGTGTTACTCATTGAAGAGCTTCATTAGGAGAACTCATTAGACAAAGCATCATCAAAATTACACCACAGCATATCATTTTAATGTTTTCCTTTCTTTCAATGTAATTTTATTTATATAGCACTTAAAATAGACAATCAGCTTAAGGGTCATGAATAAAATCACAAAATTATTATAAGCAGTCATGAAGATTCAAAAAAGCAGTCTTCTGAAAGCTCCTGAGACATTATGAAAAGATATGAAAAGACCATGAGCAGAGCTGCATGAAACACATCCTATAAAAGCATGACAGGCAAAAAAAAAAAACAAAAAAAAAAAACAACAAAGCCAGAGGGAGTCCGACCTGGTCATTGGTCTGAACGTAGCCCTTGTCCAAAGGACTGTCTTCACCGTAGCGGGCAAACATGACCAGTCCCATGAGACAACCAAGTGCCAGGACTATCTGCTGGCATGGAAACACCACATAGCAGGACCTATGACAGAGACAGACACAAAAGTGTATGCCAGTAGGTTTTTTTGCAGAAAGCCTGTAATTAAAAAAAAAAAACTATGCTGTTCTGGAATGTGCATAAATTACTCAAATGAATAACATGCGCGCGCACACACGCACACACACACAGTTGTTTACTCGTTAATTTCTACATAGCCAGGCTAAACTGAGGAGGGTATTACTGACATGATGGCCTCTCTTTCAGAGCGGGAGCTGAGGTATCGCTGGACCTGAGCCTGGTTCACTCCATAGAGTGCCAGCATGAGGAAGATGCCCCCAACAGCCAATGTCCAAAATGTGTGCCTCTCCAGGGGGTCAGGGTTCAGCCTGAAGGATCAGACATAAGAGTGACAGAAAACAGACAATACACAATGCAGAACAGAAATGTAGCATGGCAACAGACTTACAGCTTACCTTCAGCCTGTACATTCTGTATCTACTGGACTAACATAAAAAACTCCTATATAACCTATAATACTTGGACTATTCATTTAACTTTTTGATATTCTGCTCTTCTTGAGTTTTGCTTGTAACAATGCGACCAACTCTCAAGTGAAATTTCAGACTCTCAAGTAAAAATCAGACTCACTCGATGCCTGAGATGCGACTGCCGTTCTGGGCTTTCATCCACACCTCAGCCATGCCACCTGCCTGATGGGTGCCCACCACGATCACAGCCAGCTGCCCAGCGAACATCACAACTGTCTGAAACACGTCTGTCCAGATGACTGCTTTCAGGCCACCCTGTACACAGAAGAATGAGCAAGATACTTATTACAGAATTTATGAATTCATATTTCAGCAGCAGGTGCCATGAAAATAATCACTGTTCTGTTGCCTATTCTATTCTGTTATGTTTTCCAGTGAAAACATGTCCTTACACTATTATAAATAGGACACTGTCTAAGACTAACATTAAATTAAAACCTTGATAGAGTGGAGTTAAACTATTTTTGCTTTAACTAGTAGAGTTTTCATTTTATTTTTTTATTTTTATTTTTTTACTGTGGTCAATCTTCAGTTTTTGTTTGAAGACAGCCAGAAACTCAGTCATTTGCAGAGCCAGGGGAAGTTCATTCCACCACCTGGGTGCCAGTACAGAGAAGAGTCTTCCTTATCTCTTGATTAGAAGTCTAATGCTCTACTGACTAAGCTAGCCACACAAAGAGTTATTATTACTTATTACTTAACATCTTCATACACTTAAGAATCAGCTCAAAGGGATTTACCTCCTGTTCAAAGCGACATTATATACTTCTTCATAAACAGGTATCACATGAGTAAAATGTGTTTATAAAAGAGCAACAAATAAACAAATATTACTATGTCAATGCTTCTTTACATTCTTGAAATGGGAGACAAATGATCAAGCTTACCAGTGTTGTGTATAGTGTACACACAAGCCCCATTGCCAGAACAGCCCCCCAGAGGTCAAAACCAGTTACTGAAACACACCAGGAAATAAAACAACTTATTAGTAGATTCACTGGCAAAAAGCTCATTATCTTCATTCTCACGCTTTTTGCTACATATTGAAAAAAAGCCATTGTTTCTATTCACTGGATGTACTTCTTACTGGAACAAACAAGAAAAAACCTAAACAAAATGAATGAATTCACTAATTGTTAACTTTCTACGCACAGGCTTATTTACCTGCATTCAGTGCAAGCGCAGGAGCATACAGCACCACTCCCATGTAGATTACCTACAGGGACATAAAATGGAGAAAGAGTTGAGGTGTCTTTTGGTTAATTCCACCAAAAACAAGTGCTAACACTTTAAAGATTAAATAGTGAGACCCTTAAATCACTGAAATCACATTCATAAAATATAAATCCTTACACTAAATCTGATTTTTTTTTCCTATTTTCAATACACGGTTCAGAAAGCTGGTATAAGTTTTACAAAAACCAGACTAAATCGGAGAAAAGGAAAAATTGCTTGAGAACACAAGCTTGCAAAATGATCTCTAGTTACATAAGTCAGATAAGAGAGAGCTCCACATCCTGACTCCAGAGCTGCACATGACCAAACCAAACTCACCATCTGAAAGATGAAGGTGACAGTGCCACATATCCGTACAGTTTTATTGAAGCGAAGCTCTAGATACTGAAAGAGCAACGAATAAAGATTAGAAAAACAAGAAACAAGATTAGCTATTGCCCAAACATACATTATTAAAAGAAGATTTAACTCACATTCTACTCCACACATTACATGTAAATGATATAAATATAAACATGCTTATATCAGAAGATTCTGAGAAGATAGATAGTTTTAGAGGTGAGGGTTTTGACATTTCTTTAAATCAGTGTCTATTCTCTCACAAAGAGGCTGAGAGAGATACTTAAACATATGTAGATCTGTAGATACATAGTTAATGTGCATAATTTCCATTTCTAACTGGTTGTCCAAAAATACTGCAAACAGTACAATATTGGACAATCAATAACAAAAGGCAAATATTGGTACATACAATGCTTAATTGGTGAATTTACAACAGATTCAGCTAGTCTACTCCAACATTATAATAGCCCTAAAAACTGACCAGTACTTTTAGCATTTTTGAGTATTATTTAGTAGAAATCAATTTGTGCTCAATTATTTATTTATTTATTTTTTTACGAACAAAAAGTGTCAGAACCATATACTCAATCTGATGGCAGTGGAGTTAGTTATAGGCTTCCTTTGCTCATTTAGTGCAACAGGAAAGAAACGCGGGGTTTAAAAAATTGCTGCAGACTTCATGACAATTATAATAAATGGAAAAAATAAAAGTGAAGTACAGTGTAATCTTTCCTGGGTAAAGTCAGAATTTGTAAATGAATGACAACTACGCATAGTCATTTGAAAGTGAAGCATAAATTATTAAAATATTATTTAAATAAAGCAGTGAAACATTACAATAGTTATTTTGCCTGAAAAACCCATCCCTATTAAAATAATTTAGAAAACAGGCTACCTGGTAGGCGCTGGAAAGACGCAGGCGGTAGAAAACAGGAATGAAGATGTGTGCTGGGATGAGCAGGCCCAGGAAGTAGGAGCAGCCCAAGAACCAGTACTGCGTGCCATAAGCATAGATTTCAGCCGGTGCACCCAATATAGCTACAGCCGACTGGAAGGTGGCAAGCAGGGACAGTGACACAGGTAGGCAGCTCATGCTGCGGTCAGCCAGCAGGAACTCACGCGTGGTGCTCTGGCGGCCCCCTGAAAATGCATGGAATAGGCCAATGCCCGCTGACGCTACAAGGAGCAGCACGAAGATAGCATAGTCCACCGCAGTGAAGTGCATCTGGTCTATGTCGCCCATGATGTACCTGGAGCGGTATGGCCACGACAAGTTGACTTACACTTACAGTAACAATGGGTGGCTGGCCATAGAATCTTCACTAGTGCCTCTGTGGAGCAGTAAAGAGCACACTGTGGTAAATGATTCACCTTAAAATATCTTACAATAGCATCATCACGATAATGTCATAAACAAATATAATTATGTAATAGGTTAAAATACAACAGCAATTGAGGAGCCAAGCCAAAGTCTTGGTTAGACTGGTGCTCTTCAGATATTTTGGTGGCTAAAGCTCTAATAGAACTCTGTGCCTTTTGGGGTTCTGGTGGGTAGTGGCTTAAAATGCAACTCGGTGATAACCAATAGAGTTTAAACATCAACAAGCGTTAACTAGGAAACATGCAGATAATCCCCAAATAGCTAACAAACACCAAGATGACCTTTACACAGTATTCCTGCTACGCATTTAGAATTGTTTTGATACAAGAAAAGATTACATTTCTATGTGACAAGGATTAACCACAAATGAAAACAGGAAAACAATAGACTCAAGGCAACAGAAATAAATTAGAACCTTCTAATACCCAGGATGTAAAAAACTTCATAAATAAATGAAAAAGCTGAGTGTTCTGGATGAGTCTCCTTCCCGTCTGGGTGTTTAATGGAGTAGGATCAAAGCAGTACAAGTGGCCAGCTGAGAAGAGATGAAAGTGCAACAACCACAGTTTAAAGTTATACCAGCAGCCTTGAGAATCTCAACTACTATAAAAATTCAGAATAGTGCAAGGTGTTGCCAATAAATTGAAGCTAGCTGGGGCCTTGCACAAATGCAATCATGCTAACCAGTTCCCTCTGGCTTTAATATACCATTGTTGGAATTAAAAGATTTTCAGTAAAACCTCAATTATTAAACAACATTAAACAGGGTGTAACCAACACATAAAAAAAATCAAAACGGGGGAAAATAATATTCTGAGCAGTAGCTATTATGGCTGTGACTAGCGATTATTTTGCTAATAGATTATTTGACCATTTCCTCTGATTAATAATCGAGTAGTCGATATCATATGGCATTATGGCAAACCGACAAGCAACAGAAAGCATCTGTTTTTTTCTAGATAAATCCTATCATACAATATTTATAACGTAACATTAAAACCACTTACAGGTGACATGAATAACATTGATCATCTTGTTACAATGGCACCTGTCAAGGGGTGGGATATATTAGGCAGCAAGTGAACAGTCAGTTCTCGAGGTTGATGTGTTGAAAGTGAGAAACGTGGGCAAGCATAAGGATCTGAGTGACTCTGACAAGGGCCAAATTGTGATGGCTAGAGGACTGGGTCAGAGCATCTCCAAAATAGCAGGTCTTGTGGGGTGTTCCTGGTATGTAGTGGTTAGTACCTACCAAAAGTGGTCCAAGGAAGGACAACCGGTGAACTGGTGACAGGGTCATGGGCGCCCAAGGCTCACTGATGCATGTAGGCAGCGAAAGCTTGCCCGTCTGGTCCGATTCCCAGAAGAGCTACTGTAGCACAAATTGCTGTAAAAGTTAATGCTGGCTCTGATAGAAAGGTGTCAGAACACACAGTGCATCGCAGCTTGCTGTGTATGGGGCTGCGTAGCTGTAGACTGGTCAGTGTGTCCATGCTGACCCTGTCCACCACCGAAAGCGCCTACAATGGGCACGTGAGCATCAGAACTGGACCATGGAGCAATGAAAGAAGGTGGCCTGGTCTGCTGAATCACTGTTTCTTTTACATTATGTGGATGGCCGGGTGCGTTTGTGTCACTTAACTGGGGAAGAGATGGCACCAGGATGCACTGTTGGAAGAAGGCAAGCCGGTGGAGGCAGTGTGATGCTCTGGGCAATGTTCTGCTGGGAAACCTTGGGTCCTGGCATTCATGTGGATGTTACTTTTACATGTACCACTTACCTAAACATTGTTGCAGACCAAGTACACCCCTTCATTGCAATAGTATTCCCTAATGGCGACGGCCATTTTCAGCAGGATAATGCTCCCTGCCACGCTTGTTCAGGAATGGCTTGAGGAACATGACAAAATGTTCATGGTGTTCACTTGAACCTGGTTCACTTGGCCTCCAAATTCCCCAGATTTCAGTCTGATCGAGCATCTGTGGGATGTGGCTGGAGAAACAAAAGACTGATCCAAGGAGGCCCCATCTCACAACTCACACAACTAAATGATCTGCTGCTAACGTTTTGGTGCCAGATAACACAACACACCATCATAGGTCTTGCGGAGTCCATGCCTCGATGGGTCAGAGCTGTTCTGGCAGCACAAGGGGGACCTACACAATATTAGGCAGCTGGTTTTAATGTTATAGCTGATCAGTGTATACTTGACTCCTTCATAAAAAATAAATTCCTAACAATTACTCTATTGTTTATAATGTATATACAAAAATTTTTTTAATAATGTATGGCTTTCCTGAACAAAAATACTTCAGTATCTGTAGCATTACTGTTTCTTACTGTAAGAGAGATGAAAAAAACTGTAAGGAAGAGAAAAAAAATATCAATCTCGGTTTAAAATAACTTCTTTATAAATCTTTATTAAATAATTTGACTGATTTGTTACAGCTAAGTTAAAATCATCCATTAAAATATAAGCTTTATTATTGCAATTTTATTTTTTTTAAAAAGTTTGTATTTTCAAAATAATAACTTATACTTGTTATTGTCAGAGGTGGTTAGAGTATCAAAAATAGTTACACAGGTAAAAGTACCATTACTAAGTAAGTTACATTACAAAATAATCAAGTGAAATTCTCATCTATTTTAGTAAGAATAAGAAAGTATTTAGTTAAAAAAGGTAGCTGTTAAGGTCGATTTATATTTCTATTTTAAAGTGTATTGATATGGTGACACAGAGGGCAATCATGGGTAAACATTGCACACAGAGATGCAGAGAGGGGTATCATGGGTAAACATTGCACACAGAGACGCAGAGAGGGGGATCATGGGTAAACATTGCACACAGAGATGCAGAGAGGGGTATCATGGGTAAACATGGCACACACAGACGCAGAGAGGGGTATCATGGGTAAACATTGCACACAGAGACGCAGAGAGGGGGATCATGGGTAAACATTGCACACAGAGACGCAGAGAGGGGTATCATGGGTAAACATGGCACACAGAGACGCAGAGAGGGGTATCATGGGTAAACATTGCACACAGAGACGCAGAGAGGGGGATCATGGGTAAACATGGCACACAGAGACGCAGAGAGTGAGATCATGGGTAATCATGGCCCACAGATGCATAGAGGGGGATCGTGGGTAAACATGGCACACAGAGACGCAGAGAGGGGGATCATGGGTAAAAAGAAGTTTGTATTTTCATAATAATAATAACTTGTTATTGTCAGAGGTGGTTATCAAAAATAGTTACACAAGTAAAAGTATCATTACTAAGAAAAATAATCAAGTGAAATCTATTTGAGTAAAAATAAGAAAGTATGTAGTTAAAAAAATTAGCTGTTAAGGCCGATTTATATTTTTTGTGTTAAAGTGTATTGTTACGGCAACACAGAAAAGAGGACCATGGGTAAACATGGCACACAGAGACACAGAGAGGGGGATTAAGGGCAAACATGGCACGCAGCTAAAATAAACACACACAAAGTTACTATTGTAGACACATATCAATAAATATCCACAGCTAAGGCCCTGTCACTGTACACTCATACTGAATTTAGTTAAGAATAAAATTATATAAAAGATAAAATTAAAATAAAAGATAAAATAAAAGATAAAATTATATAAAATTATAAAATATTGCACATTTGAACATCACTGTAATGCGGTGTTGTAAGAAATAAAATTATAAAATATTGCACATTTAAACATCACTGTAATGTGGTGTTGTAAAGTCTGACAGCCACTGGTATGGATGACCTGCGGTAGCGCTCCTTCTTACGCTGGGGGTGTAGTAGTCTGCTGCTGAAAGAGATACACAGGATCTCCACAGTCCCATACAGGGGCTGAGAGGTGTTGTGCATAACAGATGTCAGCTTGGCTAACATGCTCCTCTCACCCACCTACTCCACAGAGTCCAGTGGGCAGCCCAGGACAGAGCTGGCTCTCCTAACCAGCTTGTTCAGTCTCTTCCTGTCCCGCTCTGTACTGCCTCCCACCCAGCAGACTACAGCGTAGAGAATTGCGGAGGCCACCACAGTATCAAAAAAATTCTATCGAAATATAATATATAGTATCGAAATAATATAGTATAATATAGTAAAATATAGTATATAGTATAGAAAAAAGTTCTTGACTGGATTTTAATATCTCATTACAAGTTTCATCACACACAACTTCCATTTGATTTCTAATTTATTTTGTCATTATCTCATTATTGTTTTATTATAAATCAGTATCATTCAGTGAGTTAAATAAATTCTGTAATTCAATGTTTATGATAACTAACAAGAAACATGGGAAGCTAACATTCAAATTCCTCTGTCTTTAAGCATTTCCTATTTCACCAGGAAAAATAAGTGTGGAACTTCTTACCTTAATCTGTAAAAAGTCATTTTAGATACCAAATTCCTGCTTCACTGTTTCACGTCATCTTGCATCCTAACCAAGCCTCAACCTTGACTAGACACAGAATTCTAGTAAAAATATTGTTGTATTACTGCTAAGATACAGGAGTAAGAAAGGGGACACTTTGCATGTAGAATTACCAAAACAACACATATTATTTGAACCAGCTGCAAGCTGTGAAATAACAGCAGACTTTATATGTTTATAGAGGTTTAGAGTTTAGATGTCACATTATACTATCATAACAACTAGCGATTTGTGTTGCAAGTGTTGCAAGAAAGAAGGCCTTCCTGAGAGCATTTCACCACATGCTCATGGGTTCGGGGACTCTAGCGAATTCTGCTAAGTACCAAGATACTTCAGCCCAAAACCTGGATGCCAGGTGGTTCAGACCTGGCCATATAGAGAGCTTTCAACAAGATGCTGCGCCAAACATTACAGATATCAACACAGAAATTATTAAAGATCTACAATAAAAAATTTTTTAAAAAATAATAAATAAATAAAAACTTTTTTTTTGCAATGACCATCTTGGTGATCAGATCTGAAATCTGCTGAAAACCTGTGGTCTGAATTGAAAAGGAAGAATATAAAGGGGCTTAAAATGTGTGTGGAGGAGTGGACTGTGGAGTAGTGGATCCCTCTACATGAGTCTCCAACCTTGTTAGTAAATACAGGAAGAGATTTGGTGCTGTTAATGCCATTATTTGGTGCCAATAATGCCAATGTGCTACATAAAAAAACTTCTTGGCAAGTCCCTAGCAAGGGTTAGAATTTAACTGGAAACTTATATTGGTTAAAAAGATGCAAAAAAAAAAAAAAAGGCCAAGTATTGCATTCTGTCTATAAAAACTGTTGGCATGTGATGTAGGTATATATAGTTATATATATAAAACTAGACAAATAGTGTCTTGTAGTTCAGAACATAATAGTTTTGTGCAGAAGACAAACTGACACAGATGGCCACACAACACACATTGTGTGTGCACACAGGTTGATGATGTAACAACTGAATTGAATTATTCATCCTTACAAATTGTGAAGCATGAAAGTAAAGCCATGGGTACCTGAAGTTCTCTTCATAACTTTTGTTTTTAAAAAAATTCTCAAAAATATGTGATTTAATGAAAATTTATTATGAAATAATTTTAATTTACCAGAATATTATAGATTTTTCTGTGGAATAAACAATATACAGACTCAGTCCTAACACTTTCCATAGTGGCAGCTATATTATTTTTAACACGTTAAACCGCTGCAGGTTTTTGTTAATAAAGCTTTCTGTGCAATGAGCAGAAATACAGAAGTCTTAATTTCCTATAGCCAGTGCGATGATGTGCCTTATGGAGCCCAAAGACCAAACTGTATTTTCTACGCCCACTCATAAACGGGCTACCGTAAACCGTAATGTACACGCGCACAAAGTATTATGAAGAGTAGATACTGTGAATGAGCTTTCTGCGCGTGCAGATGGCGTGACCGCAGTTTTATACACACACATAGGTGCGTTTATGAAAAGCAGCGAGCAGCGAGCAGCTCGCGCGCTGTGTAGCTGCCGCAGGGTCAGGTCAGTCCATGTCACGCGCCAGGTGCGTTCTGAGGTCACGTTTTGTTTCCGGGCCGCATACTGTTAAACATGTACATCGAAAATCCTGTTAGATACCGAACTAAGATGTCAAAGGTGTCTTTATGGACTAATCGGGTTCAGAAAAGTAACGACGCTGATTAAATCGTTATTCTTAGTGAATTTTAGTGTGCAGCGATGCCTCGCGCTTTAGTAGCGGAGGTTAAAAATGTCAGAGAAACCATTTATATTATAGCTAAATTACAGATCGATTACTCGGAAAACCAACTGCATCTGCACTACAGGTTTACCTTGTGAAACGACAAGAACATTCGGGTGATGACGCTTATCTTTGCTGTAGCCACAATAAACTAGCACCGTGAGCGAATTTAATCGACAACATAAGCTAATAATGAAATTCTCTCACCTGAATGCGGCGAAACTCGTGGACCATGCAGCGTGTCTGCTGTAACTGAAGGGAGGAGCGAGGTCCTGAGCGAGAGACCGCCTACTCTCCTTCAGCCCAAAACCGGTTCTTCTAGTAACTGGATTTTGTTTCCTACTCGTATTTCGACAAGTCCCGCCTCCTAAGCTGGGATTGGCTTGTAGATCGCTGCCTCCTGCGTTACAATTGGCTAAGGCTGAGTTTGCACTAGTATATACACTGCCCGTCCAAAAAAAAGTCGCTGTTTAGATTTTAAGAGGCAAATACATAAGAGTCTATGAATGGATCATTATTAGAGTGATTATAATGTTTCTAGCATGTTATATGTTTGGCA
>CM075021.1:398763-411452 GCA_037576675.1 Pangasius sanitwongsei | reverse complement strand
GAGAGAAAGCATAAGCAGAGGATAAGGCAGCGGGTGTAGCTGAGTTCTGTGGAGAGATCCAGGTTTCAGTTAGTGCCCTATCCCTAACCACTGACCCTAACCTTAACCCTAACCCTAACCCAACCTTAACCCTAACCCTAACCACTAACCCTAACCCTAAACCTAACCTGGCCCGTGGACTTTCCTTGGTTCCCTGTTAAACCACGCAATAATCTTGCCATTGGGAAATCATTGTAATTCAACCAATACCTAACCCTAACTCTAACCCTAAACCTAACCCTACCCTAACCCTAACCCTAACCCTAACCCTAACCCTAACCCTAACCATTAACCCTGACCTCAACCCTAACCCTAACCCTAACCCTAACCCTACCCTACCCTACCCTAACCTACCCCTAACCCTAACACTAACACTAACCCTAACCCTAACCCTTACCCTTACCCTTTACCATAACCCCAACCGTAACCCTAACCGCTAACCGCTAACCTTAACCCTAACACTAACCCTAACCCTACTCTACTCATAACCCTAGCCCTAACCCTAACCCTACCCCAACCCTGACCCTAACCCTACCCATATTCCTAACCCTAACTCTAACCCTTACCCTTTACCCTAATCCCAACCGTTACCCTAACCCTAACCCTACCCTGTCCCTGACCGCAAACCCTATCCCTAACCCTAACCCTATCCCTACCCAACCCATAACCCTAACCCTAACCCTAACCCTACCCTATCCCTAACACTAACCCTAAACTAACCATAACCATAACCATAATCCTAACCCTAACCCTACATTATACATAACCATAACCGTAACCATAACCCTAACCCTAACCGCTAACCCTAACCCTAACCCTAACCCTAACCCCTACGCTATCCCTAACCGCTAACCCTAACCCTAACCCTACCCTACTCTACTCATAACCCTAACCCTAACCCTAACCATAACCCTACCCAACCCAAACCCTAACCCTAACCCTAACCCTAACCCTAACCCTAACCCTAACCCTAACCCTTAACCCTAACCATAACCCCAAACCGAACCCTATCCCTTAACCCTAACCATAACACTAACCGCTAACCCTAACCATAACCCTAACCCTACCCTACACATAACAATAACCCTAACCTTAAGCCTACCCCAGCCCTAACCCTAACCCTTAACCCTAACAATAACACTTACCGCTGACCCTAACCCTAAACCTAACCCTTACCCTTTACACTTACCCCTACCCTAACCCTAACACTAACACTAACACTAACCCTAACCGCTAACCCTAACCCTAAGCCTAACACTTACCCTCAACCCTCACCCCAACCCTAACACTAACCCTTAACCCTCACCCCAACCCTAACCCTAGCCCTACCCTAACTTTAACCATAACCCTAAACCTAACGCTAACCATATCCCTAACCCCAACCCTTACCCTTTACCCTAACCCCAACCCTAACCCTAACCCTAACCCTAACCCTAACCCTAACCCCCTAACCCTAACCCTAACCCTAACCCTACCCTATCCCTAACCGCTAACCCTAACCCTAACCCTAACCCTAACCCTAACCCAAACCCTAACACTACCCTAATCATAACACTAACCGCTGACCCTAACCCTTAACCTAACCCTTACCCTTTACCCTTACCCCTACCCTAACCCTAACCCTAACCCTAACCGCTAACCCTACCCTAACTTTAACCATAACCCTAAACCTAACGCTAACCATATCTAACCCCAACACTTACCCTTTACCCTAACCCCAACCGTAACCCTAAACCTAACCCTAACCCTTGCCCTTTACCCTAATCCCAACCGTTACCCAAACCCTAACCCTACCCTGTCCCTGACCGCAAACCCTATCCCTAACCCTAACCCTATCCCTACCCAACCCATAACCCTAACCCTAACCCTAACCCTACCCTATCCCTAACACTAACCCTAAACTAACCATAACCATAACCATAATCCTAACCCTAACCCTACATTATACATAACCATAACCGTAACCATAACCCTAACCCTAACCGCTAACCCTAACCCTAACCCTAACCCTAACCCCTACGCTATCCCTAACCGCTAACCCTAACCCTAACCCTACCCTACTCTACTCATAACCCTAACCCTAACCCTAACCATAACCCTACCCAACCCAAACCCTAACCCTAACCCTAACCCTAACCCTAACCCTAACCCTAACCCTAACCCTTAACCCTAACCATAACCCCAAACCGAACCCTATCCCTTAACCCTAACCATAACACTAACCGCTAACCCTAACCATAACCCTAACCCTACCCTACACATAACAATAACCCTAACCTTAAGCCTACCCCAGCCCTAACCCTAACCCTTAACCCTAACAATAACACTTACCGCTGACCCTAACCCTAAACCTAACCCTTACCCTTTACACTTACCCCTACCCTAACCCTAACACTAACACTAACACTAACCCTAACCGCTAACCCTAACCCTAAGCCTAACACTTACCCTCAACCCTCACCCCAACCCTAACACTAACCCTTAACCCTCACCCCAACCCTAACCATAACCCTACCCTAACTTTAACCATAACCCTAAACCTAACGCTAACCATGTCCCTAACCCTAACCCTAACCCTTACCCTTTACCCTAACCCCAACTGTAACCCTAACCCTAACCCTAACCCTACCCTATCCCTAACCGCTAACCCTAACCCTAACCCTAACCCTAACACTACCCTAATCATAACACTAACCACTGACCCTAACCCTTAACCTAACCCTTACCCTTTACCCTTACCCCTACCCTAACCCTAACCCTAACACTAACACTAACACTAACCCTAACCCTAACCCTAACACTAACCCTAACCGCTAACCCTAACCATAACCCTAAGCCTAACACTAACCCTTAACCCTCACCCCAACCCTAACCCTACCATAACTTAAACCATAACCCTAAACCTAACGCAAACCATATCCCTAACCCTAACCCTTACCCTTTACCCTAACCCAAACCGTAACCCTAACCCAAACCCTAACCCTAACCCTAACCCTAACATTACCCTAATCATAACCCTAGCCCTAATCCTGACCCTACCTTATCCCTAACCGCTAACCCTAACCCTAACCCTAACACTACCCTAATCATAACCCTAGCCCTAACCCTGACCCTACCCCAACCCTAAACCTAACCCGAACCCTAACACTAACCCGAACCCTATCCATAACACTAACACAAACCTTAACCCTAGCCTTAACCCTTACCCTAACCCTAACCCTTAACCCTAACTCTAACACCAAACCTTACCCTATCCCTTAAACCTAACCCTAACACTAAGTGCTAACCCTAACCCTAACACTTAACCCTAACCCTAACCCTACCCCAGACCTAACCCTAACCCTAACCCTTTACCCTTACCCCTACCCTAACCCTAACCCTAAACCTAACCCTAACCCTAACCCTACTCATAACCCTAACCACAACCCTAAGCCTAACCCTACTCATAAGCCTAACCACAACCCTAACCCTAACCCTACCCCAGCCATAACCCTAACCCTAACCTTAACCCTAACCCTAACCCTAACCCTAACCCTTTACCCTTACGCCTACCCTAACCCTAACCCTAACCCTAACCCTAACCATTAACCCTAACCCTAACCCTACCCCTACCCCTACCCCTACTCATAACCCTAACCCTAACCCTAGCCCAGCCCTAACCATAACCCTTTACCCTTACCCCTACCCTAACCCTAACCTTAACCCTAACCCTAACCCTAACCCTACTCATAACCCTAACCACAACCCTAACCCTACCCCAGCCATAACCCTAAACCTAACCCTAACCCTAACCCTAACACTTTACCCTTCCCCCTCCCCTAACCCTAACACAAACACTAACCCTAACCCTAACCCTAACTTAACCGCTAACCCTAACCCTAAGCCTAACCCTAAATCTACCCTATCCCTAACCCTAACCCTACACTAACCATAACCAAAACCATAATCCTAACCCTAACCCTACACTATCCATAACCATAACCGTAACCCTAACTCTAACTGCTAACCCTAACCCTAACTCTAACCCTAACCCTAACCCTAACCCTAATCCTAACCTTAAAACTAAACCTTGAGCCTCACCCCAATCCTAAACCTAACCCTAACTCTAAAGCTAACCCTAACCCTAACCCTAACCATTAATCCTAACCATAACCCTAACAATAACCCTAACCGTAACCCTAACCCTAACCCTACTCATAACCCTCACCCTAACCCTAACCCTAACCCTTTACCCTTACCCTTACCCCTACCCTAACCCTAACCCTAACCCTAACCCTAACCCTTTACCCTTACCCTTACCCCTACCCTAGCCCTAACCCTAACCCTAACCCTAACCCTAACCCTAACCGTAACCCTACTCATAACCCTAACCACAACCCTGACCCTAACCCTAACACTAACCCTAAACCTAACTCTACCCTATCCCTAACCCTAACCCTAACCCTACACTAACCATAACCATAACCATAATCCTAACCCTAACCCTACACTATCCATAACCATAACCCTAACTCTAACGCTAACGCTAACGCTAAACCTAACCCTAACCCTAACCCTAACCCTAACCCTAACCCTAACCCTAACCCTACCCTAATCATAACCCTAACCCTAACCTCAACCCAAACCCTAACCCTAACCCTTAACTTTAACCCTACCCTATCCCTAACCGCTAACCCTATCCCTAATCATAACACTACCTTAATCATAACACTAACCGCTGACCCTAACCCTAAACCTAACCCTTAGCCTTTACCCTTACCCCTACCTTAACCCTAACACTAACACTAACCCTAACCCTAACCCTAACCGCTAACCCTAACCCTAAGCCTAACACTAACCCTTAACCCTCACCCCAAACCATAACCCTAACCCTACCCTAACTTTAACCATAACCCTAAACCTAACGCTAACCATATCCATAACCCTAACCCTTAACCTTTACATTAACCCCAATCGTAACCCTAACCAAAACCCTAACCCTAACCCTAACCCTAACTCTACCCAATCCACAACCCTAACCCTACACTAACCATAACCATAACCATAATCCTAACCCTAACCCTACACTATCCATAACCCTAACCCTAACTCTAACGCTAACGCTAACCCTAACCATAAACCTAACCCTAACCCTACCCTAATCATAACCCTAACCCTAACCTTAACCCTAACCCTAACCAATACCTAACCCTAACCCTTAACTTTAACCCTACCCTATCCCTAACCGCTAACCCTATCCCTAACCGTAACACTACCCTAATCATAACACTAACCGCTGACCCTAACCCTAAACCTAACCCTTACCCTTTACCCTTACCCTTACCTTAACCCTAACACTAACACTAACCCCAACCATAACCCTAACCCTACCCTAACATTAACCATAACCTTTAACCTAACGCTAACCATACCACTAACCCTAACCCTAACCCCTACCCTTTACGCTAACCCCAACCGTAACCCTAACCCAAAACCAAACCCTAACTCTAACCCTACCTTATCCCTAACCACTAACCCTAACCCTAACCCTAACACTACCCTAATCATAACCCTAGCCCTAACCCTGACCCTACCCCAACCCTAACCCTAACCCTAACACTAACCCGAACCCGAACCCTATCCATAACACTAACACAATCCCTAACCCTAACCCAAACCCTAACCCTAACCCTTAACCCTAACCCAAACCCTACCCCTAACCCTACTCATAACCGTAACCCTAACCCTGCCCCAGCCCTAACCCTAAAACTTTACCCTAACCCTAACCCTAACCCTAACCCTATTCATAACCCTAACCACAACCCTAACCACAACCCTAACCCTTAACCCTAACCGTAACCCCAAACCTAACCCTGTCCCTTAAACCTAACCCTAACACTAACCGCTAACCTAACCCTACCCCTTAACCCTATCCCTAACCCTAACAATAACCCTAACCCTAAGCCTAACCATACTCATAACCCTAACTCTAACCCTAACCCTAACCCTACCCCAGGCTTAACCCTAACCATAACCCTAACCCTAACCCTAACCCTTTACCCTTACCCCTACCCTAACCCTAACCCTAACCCTACACTAACTATAACCATAACCATAATCCTAACCCTAACCCTACACTATCTATAACCATAACCGTAACCCTAACCGTAACCGCTAACCCTAACCCTAACCCTAACCCTAACCCTAACCCTTAACCCTAACCCAAACCCTACCCCTAACCCTACTCATAACCGTAACCCTAACCCTACCCCAGCCCTAACCCTAAACCTTTACCCTTACCCTAACCCTAACCCTAACCCTAACCCTAACCCTAACCCTACTCATAACCCTAACCACAACCCTAACCCTAACCCTACTCCAGCCCTAACCCTAACCCTAGCCCTAACCCTTTACCCTTACCACTACCCTAACCCTAACACTATCCCTAACCTCTAACCCTAACCCTGCCCTACTCTACTCATAACGCTAACCCTAACCCTAACCATAACCCTACCCAAACCCTAACCCTAACCCTAACCCTAACCCTAACCCTAACCCTAACCCCAACCCTTAACGCTAACGCTAACCCTAACCCTAACCCTAACCCTAACCCTACCCTAATCATAACCTTAACACTAACCCTAACCCTTAACTTTAACCCAACCTATCCCTAACCGCTAACCCTATCCCTAAACCTAACACTACCCTAATCATAACACTAACCGCTGACCCTAACCCTAAACCTAACCCTTACCTTTTACCCTTACCCCTACCTTAACCCTAACAATTACACTAACCCTAACCCTAACCGCTAACCCAAAGCCTAACACTAACCCTTAACCCTCACCCCAACCCTAACACTAACCCTACCCTAACTTTAACCATAACCCTAAATCTAACGCTAACCATATCCCTAACCCTAACTCTAAACCTTACCCTTTACCCTAACTCCAACCGTAACCCTAACCCAAACCCAAACCCTAACCCTAACCCTACCTTATCCCTAACCGCTAACACTAACCCTAACCCTAACACTACCCAAATCATAACCCTAGCCCTAACCCTGACGCTACCCCTACCCTAACCCTAACCCTAACCCTAACACTAACCCGAACCCTATCCATAACACTTACACAATACCTAACCCTAACCTTACCCCTAACCCTAACACTAACCCTAACTCTAACCCTAACCCTAACCCTAACCCTTAACCCTAACCCTAACCCCAAACCTAACCCTATCCCTTAAACCTAACCCTAACACTAACAGCTAACCCTAACCCTAACCCTAACCCTTAACCCTATCCCTAACCCTAACAATAACCCTAACCTTAACCCTAACCCTAACCCTAACCATACTCATAACCCTAACTCTAACCTTAACCCTAACCCTAACCCAGCCCTAACCCTAACCCTAACCCTAACCCTTTACCCTTACCCCTACCCTAACCCTAACTCTAACCCTACACTAACCATAACCATAACCATAATCCTAACCATAACCCTACACTATCCATAACCATAACCATAACCCTAACCGCTAACCCTAACCCTAACCCTAACCCTAACCCTTAACCCTAACTCTAACCTATCCCTAACCCTAACCATAACC
Source organism: Pangasius sanitwongsei (assembly GCA_037576675.1). Lineage (NCBI taxonomy): Eukaryota > Metazoa > Chordata > Actinopteri > Siluriformes > Pangasiidae > Pangasius > Pangasius sanitwongsei. Next base: position 403,823 of record CM075021.1, on the reverse strand, counting down.
CTAACGGCTAACCGCTAACCCTAACCGTAACTCTTAACCCTCTCCCTATCCCTAATCTTAACCCTAACTCTAACCTATCCCTAACCCTAACCGCTAACCCTAACCCTAACCCTAACTCGATCCCTATCCCTTAGCCTAACCCTAACCCTTACACTAACCCAAACCCTCACCCCAACGCTAACCTTAACCATAACTTTACCCTATTCCTAACCCTAACCCAAACCCTAACCCTAACCCTCACCCCAACCCTAACCCTAACCCTAAACCTAACCCTACCCTAACCCTAACCCTAACCCTAACCCTTAACCGTAACACTAACCCGAACCCTAACCCTAACCCTAACTCTATCCCTATCCTTTAGCCGAACCCTAACCCTTACACTAACCCTAAACCCTCACCCCAACGCTAACCTTAACCATAACTCTACCCTATCCCTAACACTAACCCTTACACTAACCCTTAACACTCACCCCAACCCTAACCCTAACCCTAAATCTAACCTATCCCTATGCCTAACCCTAACCCTTACACGAACACTTAACCGTCACCCCAACCTTAACCCTAACCGTAACCCTACCCTACTCATAACCCTAACCCTAACCCTACCCCAACCCTAACCCTAACCCTTACACTAACCCTTAACCCTCACCCAATCTCTAACCCTAACCCTAACCCTACCCTACTCATAACCCTAACCCTAACCCTACTCCAACCATAACCGTAATCCTAATCCTAATCATAACCCTAACCCTAACCCTAACCCTAACCCTAACCCTACTCATATCTCTAACCCTAACCCTAACCCTAACCCTAATCCTAACCCTATCCATAACACTAACCCTTACCCTTTACCCTAACCCCAACCGTAACCCTAACCTTAACCCTAACCCTATCCCTAACACTAACCCTACACTATCCCTGACCGCTAACCCAATCCCTAACCCTACACTAACCCTAACCCTATTCGAACCCTAACACTAACCCTTAACCATAACCCTAACCCTAACCCTAAACCTAACCCTTTACCCTTACCCCTACCTTAACCCTAACACTAACACTAACCCTAACCCTAACTCTAACCCTAACCGCTAAACCTAACCCAAAGCCTAACAGTAACCCTTAACCCTCACCCCAACCATAACCCTAACCCTACCCTAACTTTAACCATAACCCTAAACCTAACGCTAACATATCCCTAACCCTAACCCTAACCCTTACCCTTAACCCTAACCCCAACCGTAACCCTAACCCAAACCCAAACCCAAACCCTAACCCTTAAGCCTCACCCCGACCCTAACCTTAACCCTAACTCTAACCTATCCCTATCCCTAACCCTAACCATAACCCTAACCGATAACCCTAACCCTAACCATAACTCTATCCCTATCCCTTAGCCTAACCTTAACCCTTACACTAACCCTAAACCCTCACCCCAACGCTAACCTTAACAATGACTCTACCCTATCCCTAACCCTAAACCAAACCCTAACCCTAACCCTAACACTAACCCTCACCCGAACCTGAACCCTAACCCTAACCCTAACACTAACCCTCACCCTCACCCGAACCCTAACCCTAACCCTACCCTAACCTAACCCTAACCCTAACCCTAACCTTTAACCCTAACACTAACCCGAACCCTATCCCTAACACTAACCCTTACACTAACCCTTAACACTCACCCCAACCCTAACCCTAACCCTAACTCTAACCTATCCCTATCCCTAACCCTTACACTAACCCTTAACCCTCACCCCAACCTTAACCCTAAGCCTAACCCTACCCTACTCATAACCCTAACCATAACCCTGCCCCAACCCTAACCCTAACCCTAACACGAACCCTTAACAGTCACCCCATCCCTAACCCTAACCCTAACCCTACCCTACTCATAACCATAACCCTACTCCAACCCTAACCCTAACCATAACCCTAACCCTTACCCTTTACCCTAACCCCAACCGCAACCCTAACCCTAACCCTACCCTATCCCTGACGCTAACCCAATCCCTAACCCTACCCTAACCCTATCCTCACCCTAACACTAACCCTTAACCCTCACCCCAACCCTAACCGCTAACCCTAACACTAACCCTAACTCTATCCCTATCCCTTAGCATAACCTTAACCCTTACACTAACTCTAAACCCTCACCCCAACCCTAACCCTAACCCTAACCCTTTACCCTTACCCCTACCCTAAACCTAACCCCAACTGCTAACCCTAACCCTAACCCTAACCCTAACTCTACCCTATCCCTAACTCTAACCCTAACCCTACACTAACCATAGCCATAACCATAATCCAACCCTAACCATACACTATCCCTAACCATAACCGTAAACCTAACCCTAAACCTAACCCTACTGATAACCCTAACCGTAACCCCACCCCAGTCCTAACCCTAACCCTAACCCTTTACCCTTACACCTACCCTAACCCTAACCCTAACCCTAACCCTACTCATAACCCTAACCATAACCCTAAACGTAACCCTACCCCAGCCCTAACCCTAACCTTAACCCTAACCATAACCCTAACCCTTTACCCTTACCCCTAACCTAACCCTAACCCTAACCCTAACCGCTAACCCTAACCCTAACCCTAACTCTAACCTATCCCTAACCCTACACTAACAATAAACATTAACATAATCCTAACCCTAACCATACACTATCCATAACCATAACCGTAACCCTAACCCTAACCGCTAACCCTAACCCTAAAACTAACCCTTAACTCTCACCCCAACCCAAACCCTAACTCTAACTCTACCCTATCCCTAACCCTAACCCTACACTAACCATAACCATAACCATAATCCTAACCCTAACCATACATTATCCATAACCATAACCGTAACCCTAACCGCTAACCCTAACCCTAACGCTAAAACTAACCCTTAACCCTCACCCCAACCCTAACCCTAACCATAATTCTAACGCTAACCCTAACCCTAACCCTACCCTAATCATAACCCTAACCCTAACCTTAACCCTAACCCTAACCTTAACCCTTCACCCTAACTCTAACCTATCCCTATCCCTAACCCTACCCCTAACCCTAACCCTTAACCCTCACTCCAACCCTAACCTTAACCCTAACTCTAACCTATCCCTATCCCTAACCCTAACTCTATCCCTATCCCTTAGCCTAACCCTAACCCTTACACTAACCCTAAACCCCCACCCTAACCCTAACTCTACCCTATCCCTAACTCTAACCCTACACTAACCATAACCATAACCATAATCCTAACCCTAACCATACACTATCCATAACCATAACCGTAACCCTAGCACTAACCCTAACCCTACTCATAACCCTAACCATAACCCTAACTCTAACCCTACCCCAGCCCTAACCCTAACCCTAACCCTAACCCTTTACCCTTTACCCTTACCCCTAACCTAACCCTAACCCTAACCGCTAACCCTAACCCTAACCCTAACCCTAACCCCAACTCTACCCTATCCCTAACCCTACACTAACCATAACCATAACCATAATCCTAAGCCTAACCATACACTATCCATAACATAACTGTAACCCTAACCCTAACCGCTAACCCTAACCCTAAAACTAACCCTTAACCCTCACCCCAACCCTAACCCTAACCCTAATTCTACCCTATTCCTAACCCTAACCCTACACTAACCATAACCATAACCATAATCCTAACCCTAACCATACACTATCCATAACCATAACCGTAACCGTAACCCTAACCCTAACCGCTAACCCTAACCCTAACCCTAACCCTAACCCTACCCTAATCATAACCCTAACCCTAACCTTAACCCTAACCCTTACCTTAACCCTTAACCCTAACTCTAACCTATCCCTATCCCTATCCCTATCCCTAACCCTAACCCTAACCGCTAACCCTAACCCTAACCCTAACCCTTAACCCTCACCCCAACCCTAACCTTAACCCTAACTCTAACCTATCCCTATCCCTAACCCTAACCCTACCCTACTCATAATCCTAACCCTAACCCTCCCCCAACACTAACCCTAACCCTTAACCCTAACCCTAACATTAACCGATAACCCTTAACCCTCACCCCAACCCTAACCTTAACCCTAACTCTAACCTATCCCTATCCCTAACCCTAACCCCAACCCTAACCCTAACCCTAACTCTAACTCTACCCTATCCCCAACCCTAACCCTAATTAGGGCCCAGGGAATACACGCCTTGGAAGTAGTCCCTAATTCAATGAGAATTTTTGTAATTTTTAATAAAATCCCCAAATGTGTCAAAAAATCACAAAACCTACTCATAATATAGTCTTTCTATAGCTCTTCAAGAATCAAAAAAAAATTGGTCTATCTCTTTTTGTTTTTGAGCTATTAAATGTCAAATATTGCACTTTTGTTGCAGTTCACCATTTGGCCATGGCGCTGTTGCTCCATGGTAACCCTTAAGAGTCTATTTTTGGAATTAGATCAATTTTTTGGAAAGGTCAGTCAAATGTGATTTGCATATAACTCATTTGTATATTGCCTTTTTGGAATGTGATCTATTTCCCTATTTCCCTAATTTGTCTACATTTTTTTAATGTATTGAATTAATCTCTATTTTGACATTCTGTATTGTGAATACACTATTCAAATATGGCTTAAGTGCATGGGAATTTTATTTTTTTTTTTTGAATTTTGCATAATTTGTGATATTGTCCAATATTTTACTAATTGTGATATTTTATAACTAAATCACTTAATTAGCGTTTATTCACGATCCTGATGGCCTGCAGGTAGAAACTGTTCTTCAGCCTGCTGTTTGTGGACTGAATATGAGGCATATATAACTTATGTTAACCACCTGACCCTCTACCTATGAACCTCTGGATGTATCCTAGGCTGTATGATCCCTTTTTTGATTTGATGGAATCTCTTGGAACATCTTTCGGTGTTGAAAACTTTTAAATAAACACACTGAGACCAAAAATTTATTTACTGGGATTTTATTTAAAGTCGATATTGTGTGTGTGAATTGTCTGTTAAGAATTATATTATGTTGCACCTGCAAGTACATCTGTGTATGTGTGTATGAT
>CM075021.1:348249-374004 GCA_037576675.1 Pangasius sanitwongsei | reverse complement strand
GTTTGTTTGCTATAAAGTAAAAAAGCTGGGTGAACATCCTGTAAGTGTGGCGATTCCATAATTTTTGCCAGGGGTTGTACTACAAATAACAGTTTCATATTGTAGAATATACAGAATTTGTGTATGACTCCCAAAACAGCAAATCTTTTAAATCCATCTCTATACTAAAATCTTTACAGCAGATTCTAAGTTGTAAACTTTCACTTTACTTTTGTTTGTGTAAAGCTGCTTTGAGACAATGACCTTTGTAAAAAAAAAAAAAAGTGCTATACAAATAAAAATGAATTGAATTGAATTGAATTAAAACCTTTTTGGATAAAGCAATAAATTTGAAGTCTCCCTATCAAATTCAGTCTGATAAAATTCAGTATAAATCTTTTTATGATGGCATTAATTACAAAGAAAATTTGCAGTTGTCAAGAGTGTGCTATTTCACTTATTTTGTATACAGATGATTTTGAAATCTGTAATTCCATAAAAACATAACATCTGTGGGATATATTGGGCATTGGGAACTTACCTGCTAGTTGTCACTCATCACTGTCTAATATATATTTAGCTGCACTTATTTATAGTGAGGATGTTAAGTGCCATGGTTATGACAGAGTATTGAAGCCCTTAGAAGATGATCTTCTAATATTAGAACAACAAGGACTGTTTATTGCCAGGTTGGGGAAAACCGTGAAAGGCTTTGCTCATTGTGAAGTAGCAGAAAATCTTGTGGCCCACACTATTGCGGGTTTTGTGGGAAGTTTTTCAGGTAAATATGTTTGTTGCACTATGGACTGAGAGTCAAAGCAAAATATAGCTTCTTCCAAAGAGTAATCTGTCATACCAACTGTTACAAAAATGTACTGTATTGATTAGCTTGAAAAACACTTTAGGTTTACAATTTTTTTATATTTTAAAATGAAACAATATGTTATTTGAGCAATTACACCTTCTTGAGCCATCAATGTGGCATTATTTTTTTTTTATTAATTATATAGAATTCCAAGCACTACAAAACTGCTCGTTCCCATAGCCATGTACAGAGGGAAAGTGCTTTATTTTGAGGTCAAAAACAGGGTTTTCTATGATTTAAAATACAAAAGTCTATTCATAACTATCAAATATATGATATAAATGACATAAAAAAACAAAATGTTGAATAAATATTATAAAATATATAATGAAAATAGTGGTCCCCTGGAGTTGTCACTGGTGTTACCGTTTAACAAAAATCTTTTATTTTGAATTAAAAATCACAATGATATCACTCGAATTCTTCCTTCCTATTTCCTGAAGATCTATGAAGAAAGGCCCATGGTAAGTCCACTGTCTCTTTTCAGTTATCAGAAATTTATCTCATGATTTCATATGAAGCCTTTAGTTGAAGTCACTGGTATGACCTACTTTATGGTTAGGGAATTGTAAAAAAAAAAAAAAATAGAGTACAAATGGATTAAACTACTTAATTTAGTGAGTATACCATGATTGACGACATGTGGTTTGATACCTTGCAGCAGCCGTTTTGTAAAATGCATTTTTCATGAAAATTGTCACTGGTGTTACTATCACTGGTGTTACCTTCTTTATGGGTAACACCAGTGAAGATCAGTAACACCAGTGACTGCCATTTTAGATTAACTTAATTCAAAGCTATTCATTTAGTTCTTTTGCATAAAATAGCACTAAGATTTTGTGATTCTAATTTTTCTTTGTCATTGTTAATCCTCCTTTGGTCAGGTATGGCTAAATTGAGTGCAGCTGAGAAGCAGTGCCTTTACAGACAGCGTAGGGATGCTGATCCTGAACATAGAGCAGAATACTTGCAGAAAAGGAAATAGAGTTATGTCAGAGACATTGAAACAAAAAAGAGAAAGAGAATAAGCGATTTAAGTGAAAGGGGGAAGAGAAGTGAACATAAGGCATGGAGGGTCCGTCAGCAAAGATGTAGGCAAAGAGTCAGAGCAGGAGCATTGACCCCCCCATCATCACCAGACAGATCACACAGCATTTCAAGGTACAAACTGAACTGTTACAAATACAGAAATCAATGGTGAAACTGTGAAACCTAGTTATAAAAGTGCATAGCATACAATACCACACACACACACACACCATTTACATTATCATCTGGATTTGCTTCCCTGGATATTCACAGCAATACCATCTCACATACCCCTTTTGCACTATCTTTCCCTATCACCTATTCTTCACATTCACACAGAAAAAGAGACACATACATACACACAGTGAGAGAGCAAGAGAGAGAGGGAGAAACAAGCTAGGGTGAAATGAGTGAGAACTTTTATATAGTCTTCTCATACACAAAGGTAAATTCATGATAATGATTAAAAATGTTTGATGTAAAATTCAAAATAACACATACCTGGGTGTATAAAATTTTCCAAAAATATCTTCTGGGTGTTTTTTCTTAAAAGATTGGTCATTATTTTGTTACCTGCCACACCTGATGCAGCCCATCAAGGGCCACAAGACTTAAACATTTAATGAAATCAAAGGGAAAAGCTATCCCATACTAAGTTCTTTATCTATTTGTTTAATACTTACTGATTTCCTGACCAATGATTTGTTGCTTACAATAGTTGCTTACAATTAGTTTACAATAAAAAGAGGTAGTTATTGTAAATATGTATGCTGTTATCAAGCTTGTTACACTTACATCAGCTCAGTTTGGTAATAATATCAGAAAAACACAAAAGCAGATGAACTGAGCATTGAGGAAATCATTTAAATTATAGCAGCTGTCATGAAGGGCACATAATTAAATATCCACTGAATTGTACCAATATTTTAATCAGTGGCATCAGTTTGCAAGACTTTAAAAACTGCTGGTAAATACATTCAATTCAATATCAAATAATTGTGTAAAACAGGATTCACAAGTTCCATTGCTTTTGTGACAAAAATATGTAAGTGTTCATTATTCATGCCCAAATTAAATGTTATGTTCTTTCACTAATTGCCAAATGTGTGCCAAATGTAACAATTTAGTAATTGTTAATTATAGTTGAAGAATAAGGATGTTTGGTCTTATGTATGTCACTGGTGATTCATTGTGTCACTGCTGTTACTGTGTGTTTTTTTTCTGTCACATTTTTAAAAATGTGTCATGTGACATGATGATAATTTTACATCCATTGAATTCTGATACACTCAAGAGTTAAGATTTAAAGGATTGCATCATTACGTGTTTATAACTGTTTTTCAAATATTTTCATTGTTATAGCAAATACATGTTTGTGCAAATGAACTAACATCATTCAATCACACTTTTAACAAACCTGATTAAAATAAATAAAAAACATAATCTCCTTATTTGTTGCATTATCATTATTTTTCTGTAACTCTGACTACATGTGCTGAAAAAAATGAGAAACAATATTTCATAAAAACCTTTAATAATGCCAAAGAAGTAAGGTATCACCAGTGACAAAAAAAATGGTACATGTGGTCTTTAAATAAATGTACAAATAATATAAAAAATCATTAAGCTGTCATTTACGTGTATTCATAAAGTCAAAAGGTAATCTAATAATGTGGTCTAAGTTTAAATGTTAGAAAAAGAAATAAATTTTAAGACATCTTGCCACACCAACAGTGGACGTTCATGTAGAATGACCCTTCTGATAAAATAGGTAGCTTTTTTAAAGTTTGTGATACAGCTGTGCAACAGACTAACAACATGTATTTCGTAGTGGGATAGCTTTGCACAATAGAAAATTTAGTGTGCATGAGATGCCTTAAATGTTTTCCTTTAAAATTGTATATAAGTTATTCTGTGTATACTATTAAGACAATTTTTAGTTGGGATCGGTTATTATGGGAATGTTTCAGTATAATTCAGACAACCAGTTAACCATAAACAAAATAAACAACTTAGTATAAGAGTACACCTTCTAAATACCACAAAACTAAATGAAAAATATTTTTTGCACTTTTATGAATTAATACTTTTGCATGTGAAATCAATTCCTGTATGCCTGTATGTATACTGAACAAGAGTTATTGGTGGCAGTTATCATTCCTTCTATCCATACAGGAATATCACTAATTAAAGAGAGAGACAACATTTGCTTTCTTTTTTCAATATAAAAATGACACCCTGTTAAACATAAGGCCTTAGTAGTCTGACTTACACAAATCTTGGAAATGTCCTAAAGTAATATTTAGTATAAAATTTCTTTTTCATCAGAATTCTGCAGAGGGAGAGTTCGGCGATGCACTAGTGAACTTGATATCTACTGCGGAACTTGAGGATTTGGCAACTGACAAGGTCATCCTTGACAAGCCAAGGATTTATTCTCACTGTCTGTGATGTTTTTGTGTCCACTCAACTGGATGACACAGAGCTCCTGTCCACACCCTCCAGCACTGTCTCTACAAGAACTCAGATGTGGCCAACAGAGTTTCTGGTACCAAACTTCTCCTGTGATACTGAATTGCATTTAGAAAAGGGAAATGCAGTGTATAGGTCAAACATGACAAGGCTGACAGTGAGTTCAAAAACAAAGTCAGATATTCTGGAAAAGACAGATGAAGAGATATTCAAGTCCAAAACCTACCCAACAGATGCTGACTTCAGTGATGATGTGGAAGCACCAATCAAGAAGCATTCATGCCTCTCTGAACCTGGTTCATACAATGGTTGCTAAGGGTGGAAGCAGCGGTTGAAGACAAAAATGGGCAAATACCGAACTCAGCTAAAGGGCATCGGGTGTTCTGAATTACTTGCAAATTCACTTAAGTCCAAAGCTCCAGAGGATGCACTGCCAGCAAAAAAAAAGTAAAGAGACCTAGGAGAGGAGAGGCCAACCACATACCTGACATTCCAACTGGAGAGACCCCAGACAAATTGGAAAATGAGAGACTGTCACTCTTAACTAAAATGAAGAAGCGAAACAATCGGTGATAAAGGACAAAATGGCCAATACTTTTTCACTGGGAAGAAAGGAAATTGTGGGAAAGGAATCAGGAGTGGAAGAGTTGAAAGAGAGATGGCCTGCATTGTTCACAATGGATGAGGTAAGTAAATTTTTTCAATGGCAGTAGGTCTGTGGTGGCCTGTAAAGTAAATATTATCCCCTATCATAAGGAACCTGCTAAGAAATTGAGCCAAACCGATTCAAAATGCATGTTTTGGCCCTTGATGTCAAAAATAAGATCTTACACACCACACAGTCATAATGTAACATGTAATAACATTTGTATATGCTATTTTTTTTATAGATCATCGCTGAATTTCTGAGAATTACAACCATTCCACTTCAACCACGATTCCTGGCTTTCTTGGACAAGAACCACAGCAATTTAATTGAGATCATCAGAAACAAGGGAGGAGTTGTCAGAGAGAAGACCTGGAATATACTGAAAGTTCTTGATCACGTATGTACTTGCTCAATACATCAAAATTAGCCTTATATCACATAAATAGTATCATTGTAAATAAAAGCAACGGTGTTCATTTGGTCAATACATTTGATTGTGAAGTTAGATTACACATTGGAAGTATGGATGGATGTACTACATTTATCTTCTGAGTTTGACAGGCCTCTGGTTTGCTCAAAGCATTTGTAAATCACAATTACTATAACTCCAAGCGCCTATTTGTGTATTGTGTAGTGTTAACATCTTCAGTCACGTTGCAAAATTGGACAGCATAATTCTGCATTATGTGTGTGTGCACTCTCATAGAGCCTCGAGGTGAATCTAAAAAGTGTGTCTGCTGAAGTGCCTCATTGTGTACCTTGATGTTCTTTGTTCCCCAGTGGTCATTAATCTGCACAATTTTTTAGAATTTAATATACACTATATAATGTGGCCTGGAACATATTAAGATATTTTAATTACAGTGTAAAATATTTGGCACTTTAGAGTGTTTGAAGCACCAACTCCCCCCGGTGATCCGGCCCCTCTGGGTAAAACGTCCAGGCCAAACTCAAGATCCTGAGACTGGTATTGTCCATATTGTTGACTATTTCCAGGCTTGCTGGTGTCAGGTGGCGGGGCTGGAACATGCTCGCCGGGGTCAGGTAGCGGGGCTGTGACAGGCTCGTCGAGGTCAAGTGGCAGGGCTGGGACAGGCTTGCCGGCATTAGTAGGTGGAAACCAGGCATGGGAGGCTGCGCCGTCAGTCTCAGGCATGAGCTGGTCTTGGGAGGCCTTTCTGCCGGCCTCAGGCAGGAATAGAACTTGGGAGGCCGTCTCATCTCCCTCATGAAGGATCAAGGCTTGAGTGGCCGCCTTGTCGGTCTCGGGAGTTAGAAGGTCATGGGAGGCCTCGCCATTGGTCTTGGGCATGAACTGGCTTGAGAGGCCACACCGTAGGCCTCAGACAGGAACTTGGGCAGGAGGTGGATATGGGAGGCCATGCAGTTGGCCTGGGGCAGGAGCTGGACATGGGAGGCCGCGCAGTCCGCCTCGGGCAGGAGCTGGACGTGGGAGGATGTGCAGTCAGCCTCTGGCAGGAGCTGGACATGTAAGGCCGCGCAGTCTGCCTTTGGCAGGAGCAGGACATGGGGGGCCATGCCATCGGCCTCAAGCTGGAACAGAACTTGGGAGGCCGTGCTGTTGGCCTCTAGCATGAGCCGGTCGTGGGAGGCTGTATCATCGGCCTCTGGCAGGAATTTGGCATGGGAGGCCACCCCTTTGGCTTCATGCTTGAGCTATGCAGGTGAGGCCACCATGTTGTCCTCTGGCTGGAGCGCTGCAGGGGGGATCACCTCGTTGGTCTCAGGCTGGGCTCTGGAGGCGAGTCTGCTACGTTGGCCTCTGGCTGGAGCTCTGCAGGAGAGGTCACCTCTTCGGCCTCAGGCTGGAGCTCTGGAGATGAGGCCACCTCATTGGTCTCAGGCTGGAGCTTGGCAGGGGAGGCCACCTCGTTGGTCTCAGACTGGAGCTTGGCGTGGAGGCCTCTTCATAGTAGCTGGTGAATGGCCTCGCAGGTTAGTCTGTCAGGCTGGCCCTCCCCAAAAGATTTCCAAAATTAAAGTTCCCTTTCCCGGAAATCATCCTCATGAGGCATACAAACTTGGCCACACTTCCCAGGCTGAGGTTACCTGTGGTGATCGGGAGCTCCGGCCATTGGCGAGCTGAGCCGACAACCCGGGTCAACATGAACCCCAGCCACTGACCCTCTTTGGGTTTGGGGTCAAGCAGAAAGAAGAAAGAGGAAGAACCCATTCAGAGGGCTTTCAAAGCCATCGAATGAGGCCAGAGTATTGATGTCCAGCCACTGGAAAAAGCATACTCAATCAAATGCCAGCACCATCCATCCAGCGAAATACTCCTCGTGCTTTCCTGCTGCATCCATGATTAGACGAAGTATTCTGTCACGAAGTGCAGGGTGAGAGACGAATGCAAATGCAGTAAAAGCTTTAAGAGTCAAGCAATCAGCAAAACGGCAAAAACCAGAAACACAAAACCAGGAACGAGATCAAGATCAATAACTGGAAAAGCAAGACACAAAACAAAACGGCTTGGTACAGCTCAGGCGGCCTGAACAAATACACATGGGGGGTTTTAAATACACAGCCTAATCAAGGGGAAAACTAGAAACAGGTGTGAATGAACAAGACACGTTAGGGGGCAACCTATGACAAGACAGGGGCAGAGACAGGACAGAAACCAAAACAAAAACACATATGGCAATGTAAACAACGTCTGTGTCAACCCGGAAGTACGCGCTGACACGCTACAGACAGTTTAAGCACACTGAGTGTCGGGGATGTGAGGGGGAAATACTTGACACAGCAGCAGCAGTAGTGCAGATGGAGCAAAGAAAGCCTGGACATAAAATGGATATTATATCCAAATATTGCATTGTGGAAAGTGGCAGTCTGTAGCCAGATTCTGAAATTAATGAAATTATGAAAACACAAGGCAGTTTTATCTTTTAACATTATAATGAATCTTAACTGAAGTATGTACACTACTGTATTGTACTATTTAATATTTTTTGTCACAGCAGATGTTATAGGTTTTTAGACGATAGCTATTATTAATACTTGTACTAATGCTTTACTTGCAATAAAATCAAATGTTTGCTATGAGAAAAATTGTATATTGGTACATCAGACACTATCAGGTTGTTCAGAAGGATGAAGCTGAAATGGAACTTGAGAGGTGTACAATGGCAGTGTTTGTCATCAGGGAGGAGGAGGATCCACTCCAGCCACCACATTAAATTAGGATTGTTATTAAGGACTTCTACACCTTCAATGAGTTGCACGTGCATGTGCTGTGTTATTTGGCCTCATCTATGCTCTAAACTTGAGCTATCCAAGTGAGCTCAAAGACCCTGTTGATGCGCTGCAGAAAATATTCATGGAGATAGAACCAAAGAAAATGACACGCAGAGTGTGCAGTCTGAGTGGCAAGCGCTAAATGTTGGATTAATCAACGAAAGACCTTTGGATGTTTGTTGTTTGTTCTGTTTTATAGCTTGTATTCAAATACATTCCAGGATAATGGAAGGGGTCATTGTTGATGTAAATAAGAGAGAGGAACAGACCTTAATTCAAAATTGGCCTTAATTCTTTCAGTGGTTTAAATATTGTGGCACTGATATTAACACTGAAAATTCACAATGACCAGCAATTCACTAGTACTAGTAATGGTAATGTTTTTTTCTTAAACTGACTTATGCACAAAAGACCAACCTTTCTTCATAGATTGAACCCCCAGCAATTGAACCATATTTTTCCTTGGTTAATTTTTTTTGGTTTCTCGCATTTGTAATGGTTCAATATAATGTGACATTCATACATTCTGGTCATTTTATCAAAGGATAGCCAAGTTTTAACACTGTTAGAATCTCTATTTTTACAATTATTAATGGCTGGTACATTTTTACAATTACATTTTTCAAGTTTTAAAGAGAGAGATGTAGACCAGTTTTACATGTTAAGATTTATGTGGTTAAGATTACAAAAAAGTTGCAGAAGATTTAAAAACATATCGAAAAGACCACAATTTACTACTTTTATGGGTTTTTTCCCTCAAGTGTTGATGTCTAAAACACATACTGGCTAGCTTTACTAGCTGCAGAAATTATTGTTGTGTTTTTTTTTAGTACATAACAGAAACAGTGATGCACACTTTAAAAAGGCATCACAATAAACATTAAGGTCTTTTGAAGAGAATATTCCTGTCTTTATATAAGTAAACTAAATTAAACACTGACTAACAAAATGTGAAAATTCTACTTTCATATTATAGGTAATTTAGCTTTTGTTTATGGTGAAAGTTGTTAGAAAAAAAAAAATTATATTGACGTACATTAAGTAACCTTTTGGCTTGTGTCTAAAGAAAATATATTGATTAAGGTATAATTAGAAATTATAGTTTCTACAGAATCAGAAATCTAACTTGAGACAAGTTAATAAAATTGCCTGTAACAAAAGGTAATTTTTTTGTAATTAGTATGTTCAAAAGTAAAAACTATACTTAGACGTAATAGTAAATATTAGGCTATTCCAAAATGGAAAAAATAAAGTTGTAACAAAGTTTTAAAAAATGGTGTATGGTCTTTATAATAAATAATCTTTTAATTTTATGTGAATGTAAATTTTTGTCTTTGGGAAAAGAAATATTTTTGATTAATGTTAAATCAAAATTTAAGGTTTGCACCAAATCATAAATATAATTAGAAAAAAAAACTAATAAATTTGGGTGTAACAAATTAGAGTAATTTTTTTAATTTGGTCCAAAGTATCATTTTGTACAGTGTGATGTCAGTGGGTCACCAGCTTGATGCAGATATTGCAAGCAAGAGATATGAAACAAAATATAAGTGTTATTTAATTTAGTTTACTTTTTAGACTAACTGTTCACGTAAAAATTAGATGGTCTGCCACGTTCTAAGTTTTTAACACATGTAGATGTAAATATCAGGAAATGAACGCTGAAATTCTGATCCATCGCCTCATATTCATCTTTTGATCTCAAACCCAAATGTCTTCAGTGCATAGCAAAAACAAAAGATTTGGCCTTTCCGTTCAAATACATTTGGAGAAGACTGTACATAAAGGGGTGTGTTCAGCATAAAACTGGATACTGACCCCAAAGATTCAGAAAACATGACAAATCCATTGGCTTTTTTTTCTCCATAAAATTGCAAAATTGTCATAACTAATATCTTACACATATTTACGATGAATACTGTATAATGTATGTATAACATGGACTACTGTAACAAAATAAGCATGGAGTTAGGTCAACTAATGTAAATATGTTTATAACTTTTTTTTTTAAGATGTTCCAAATTATCAAACATGTAATTAAAAATGGTTTCAGTGAGTCTTGACAAAAGGGTAAGCTATGCTTCTTTGAAATATGATGTGAAATGTTGTCCTTAATCAGAATAATCTGAATAATCAACACCTATTCAGATTTCAGAATGTATTGTGTTGAGGTATTTCTTCTATTAATGACAAGAAAGCTTAGACAAGATGGAAGTTGTCTGGAAAATCTGTCCCAATATATCTGAATTCACCCAAAATTATGTTTCTCAATAAACTAACGTAATGGTAACATATAAAAATAAAATGGACAACTGTGATAAACCACAGGTGTATCTCTACTACTAGATATTATAATTACTGTAGATCAGTGATGGCAAAGAGGTGTCCTTGTCGGGCCATAAACTAAAGCTAATTAATTTCCCACCAATTCTATAAATTAACTTTTATGTCAGTAATGTAAGATTATGTCAGTAATGTAATATCTGAAAAGTGAAAGTATAACGTTTCTAAAAAATATAAGGAGTGACATTTGGATCATTCAACTGTGTTCACTATTAGGTAAATATACTGACTGACACTTATAAGGCTTATTAACTCAAGGGTTTTAGGGTGTTAGATGAAAGTAATCACGGATATTATTTTTATTAGAACAGTCTATATGGTTACATAGCCTAGATAAGTAGGCCGATAGCTAGACAAAAAAAAGAGCCATTGTCCAACTAGCACTGCTGAATATGAATTATGAGGCTTCACTGGATAAATACACTTGACTATAACGGGCATCATGAATGCTGCGTGGACCATTCTAGATCAAAATAAAATAATTAAGGGCACATTTATTGCAAGACAACGGAAATGACGAATAATCATTATCATGTTTATTTTTGTAAGACTCCAGAAATACCTAGAAACAGCAGCTGAACTACCCAGCGGACGTGTTTTTGTACAAGGTCACGGCTACACTTTACAGCTAACATAGACATATTTATTCTTACCGTACACTCCCTGGCAGAAAATGCCCTTTAGGAACACAGCCAGCAGCCACAGGAGAGCAAAAACTATATCCATTTTTACGTTAGTGTCAACATGTCCAATCCAGGTTCTTCGGACGCAAAAAAATATTTGAAACACGGCACGCGCGCTCTTTACGTCTCGCCCAGTTTGCCAACGCAGCGGAGATCACGAAGGGATGCAGGAAACGATTCTATTTACCAAAGATGCTATTTTAAATTACATGTTTTAATATACGTCTATGGATTTGGGTTTTCTTCATCATATATTCTTGACAGTCTTAAAAACAAAAGCGATTCACTATGGTGGGCAAAGAAAACGAGCACACAAAAATAGCTACTTCAGAAGGAGCTTAAAAAACCCTTTTTTTTTTTTTTTTTTTTTTTTTTTTTTTTTTTTTTTTTTTTAGTAACCCGCGAAGTCAGTGACAATAAGAACCGGCATTCGGATCCTTTCGTTTAGCGCATAGAGGCATCCCCCGCATCTTCACCGTAACCCGTAACTACGAAGAAATGTAGGGAACAGGCCAAAAACAGAAAGTGGTGCTCAGAAGAAACCTCCCTCACCCATACATAATCACAGGACACAGTCGCGAAAGCCCTAAGCAATAGAGGCAAAAACGAGGTCACAAAGGAAGAAGAGTTATTATGTGTCTAGCGTTATTGTTACATATTTTTGTAAATCCTGGTATTAAAATTTGGAAGACGGTAGACGTGCGCGTTGCGCTAGATCCAGCGGCCTCTGACGACGTCAATGTTACGCGTGAGCGCGCGCGCGCCTCTCATTGGTATGACTTTGCACTGAGGGTCTCCTTATATCTCATTGACCAGTAGTGTTTCCAATGCTCAGCTACCTGAAATACAGAAAGGAGGTAAAGAAACATTTAAAAAAGGTTACCACTATAAACACAATAAGTACTGATGTCTGAATAAGGCCTGAATACCTGCACTATCAGCTGCTAAACTTCATCACTTTTATACATGAGTCCAATACCAATTGCCCTGTTAGTATTCAGTATATTAGTATTTGAAATCAGTATTATGTCAATCAGTATCTATGCAACAGTATTGAAATGTGACCTTAAATCACCTCATATATTCAAGCAAGTACTTAATTTTCAGAGCTTCACTTATATACTACACTGTACCATTTCTAGTACATTTAGAGAGTGACTTTATGCCTATGATTCTGCAAGGATATTTCTGTGAAAACAAACTGGCGTAACAGTGCAGGTGGTGTTTTAAGATGTTTTTTAAGAAGGCCAGCATCTGAAGGCTAATGTTTTTAAAAAATAAACTGACTGACCCCTCGCCACGGTTAAAACTAAGGTAAAGGGACAGTGAAATAATTGTGGCGAGAGGCAGATATGTGATTAAAAGAAAAAAAGAGAAAACTCCATCTAGTGGGATCATTGTTTTAGAATTGTATAAAAGCATGAGCCACAACTATGTAAATC
This sequence comes from Pangasius sanitwongsei, assembly GCA_037576675.1. Classification (NCBI taxonomy): domain Eukaryota; kingdom Metazoa; phylum Chordata; class Actinopteri; order Siluriformes; family Pangasiidae; genus Pangasius; species Pangasius sanitwongsei. The sequence goes on along the minus strand of CM075021.1, from coordinate 361,287 downwards.
AGATGCTCTGCAGATCATTTCGGCTTTGTTGTTTGATTCAATAAATTCTATTTATTTTTGGCATCCAGAATCCCTTGTCTTTGAAAGTCTTTTTCTTATTTTGAATTGAAGAAGTTTTTGCCACGACATAATTCTTTGGCGTAGTCGGCAGGATTGGAAAGGAGCCAGGAGGGCCGCAGCGGCTAGGCTGATTGCGGACTGCACAAACAGGCCGGCCGAATGAAGGTGACCATTTTTGCTTTTAGTTTAAATTGTTTGTGTGGTCTGCTGCAGATCGGCCTGGGCGGTAAGGGCACTCTTTTAGGCTTCACCAAATTAAGCAAGGGGATTTGATCTCAAAACTACTGCAAATTGCTGAAAAAAACTGCATATATTGCTGTGGATATATATATATATATAAGTGGGCCTTGATGGATAACAGTAATATATAAGTAATGTAAAGAGTATAGAGCTAAAGAGTAAAAAGAAAAGAGATAAAGAGTATAGAGCAAAAAGGTTAAAGAGTAAAGAGATAGAGTAAAAGAGCAAAGAGATAAGAGAACAAGAGAAGAGAGCGCGCAGAAATTTTGTATGTCTTATATGTTGTGTGAAGTTTGTATGTTATGTGTTATTTGTCTTGTGTGTTATTGGCTGGTGATTTCTGATGTCTTAAGTGTTCTCTTTGATTGTTTGGTCATTCTTTTATGTTGTTGTAATTAGAAGAAATGATTAATAGCATTTATGCCTAAAAACATCATCATAGAAAGAAGAAGAAAAGGGAATTAGCATTTTTTTGGAGACAAGAAGGTCCTAGTTCAGATTGTTCATTTGATCTCATGTAGAAAATTTGTTCATCCTTGTGGTATAATAATCATGAAGGCTAAAACTCACGCAAGAGTAGAAGATAGCTTTTAAGATAATAGAGTTTCATTTGGGAGGTAATATTTGGACAACTAATAGTGCAATAAATCCAGTGCAGCCATATAAAATCATAGTTCCAAAAATACAACACTATCATGATTGTTTAGATGGTGCATGTTCAGATAAGTTCAGTTTGGTAGAGAGAGGCTGCAGTTACGCATGATTGAGAGTGTGGTTTTGTGTGTGCATGGCTGTGGGTGTGTGCATATTTGTGTGTGTGTGTGTGTGAGGTATACTATGGTGAGAGTTGATTTAAGGGGAGAGGTTAAAAGTAAGAATCTTCCAAGAAATTGGTTTTGTAGGTTGTTTGGACATTCTCCTAACTGTAGCTGTTGTGATCCAGATAAAGAGACTCAAGTGTTGTTGAATGGATTATGAGCTTGCTGAAAGCCGCACTAGATTAACATCTAAGTCTCACATATTTTATTTCTCAGTGCTACATTACTGGGATTATGATACCTTGGTGTCACAATGGAGAGTTTTCTCCATTTACATTCAGAATATTGAGAAAAGCGATTACAAGTGGTAAAAGAATTAATATTTGTCGCATACAGCTTCAGTTTGATGGGCACCACCACAGGTATCCTCATGGTTATTTCAGTATATATCAGTACAGACGTAATGAGCTGGTAGAGGAGTGCTATTCTTTTCATTTTGACAGCACATTGATCTAAGGCTCAGAGTAGTGAATGGCCTTCAGGTGCTTCATGAGACAAAGGGAATTAGCAATCATTTTTGGAAAGAATCATTCTATATAAATCTTTCTGGCCAGAGACGTTTTCTAACAGAACAGAGAAAGAATTGGTATTTAAGGCGAATAACTAGAATATTGAATATAGAAGAGGCTGAAGCTGAATGGCCGTATGTGAACTGGAATAATATAATAGGGAACACTTGGACAGTAGAAAACTTACAGGATAGTTTGGATGAATTCTGTCACAGAAGTCAATTGTTGCATTTTGTCAGGTGCAGTATTACATCTTTGGTTGAACCTTATCTAAGGTTGGGAGAAGAGAGAGGTTTTGAAATAGGGAAAGGTGTGACTGGCAAAGTCTTGGGCAAAGTAGTCATTGAGATAGCTCCAGCATTGGGGAGAGTACATTGGACAAATAGAAGAAGAACAGCTGAAAGAGACATTATAGAGACTAGAGAGTGCATTACTTTGAAGGAGTTAATAGTAAATATTATACCCAATTATAGTGAGTGTAGGGTGTCATACAGACCAGCAGTGGGAGCCTCAGTAGTGCAAGGGAGTTAAACAGTGAGTTTTGTGTAAGTTCTTTTCTTTAGGATGAATGAATCTTCGGGAAGAAAGTAGGGAGCAGAGGATAGTGCATATATTACAAGAAGATAAGGGTATTAGAACACACTTTTGGAAGGAGAATCAGTATAAGGATTTATTAGGGAGAAAGTATCCTTTGACTGAAGAAAAGAAAAATTCACTGTTAAGAAATATAACACAGTTCAGAAATTTGGAGGAAGTGAGGAGTGGCCTTATGTAGATTGGGAAGGAATAGTGGGACAAAACTGGAAGGCATCCATCTTAAGTAATACATTAGAAGAGATAGCAGAGTCAAATCAGTTACACTGGGTAATAATACCATTGCCTGTAGATATTTATCTTGACTGGGGAGAGCTACAAGGCTTTGAAAGAGGCAAAGGAGTAACTGGGAGACAGTTGAATAGCCCTGAAATTGAGGTGTCAGTGGTCTTAAGAAAAGTTACTTGGCTTTCTGCAAAAAGAGTTACTGAGCCACATGAACCTAAGACAGTAGAAGGGTTGACTCTAAGACAAATCTTAGTGACTTTTATTCCAGAGTGTAATAGTGAACCGTCTCCAAGGAGGTTGGCAACAGGCAGAAGCAGAATACAGGGACCAATCATGGCATCCACACCCATAGAGTTGTTACAAGCCAGATATCCCTTATGTAAAGAAATTATAGAGAAGTTCTCAAAGAAGTGGAGAAAGAGAACTAAAAATAAGAAAACACAGTACCCAGAGGAGGGAATATTTGATGTGTCACTGTGTGAGGAGATGGAAACACTGATAAAGAACTACAAAGCCAAAGACAAAGTAAAAGGGAGAGAGGACAAGAGAGAGAAAGCACTGAAAGTAATTGCATATTTTAAAGCAGAAGGAGAAAATTCTTGGAAAAGCATGAAACAGGCCAGAAAAATGCTGAAAAAAGACAATGAGAAGACAGAAGAAAAGATGATAAAAATTTTCAGTGAACCATCTCCTTATGCACCTCCAAAAAACCAGCTTCCCATAATTAAAGGAACAGTACAAGTTGAAGGGAAGATAGACATGGAGGAAGATGAAGATGGGGAACCTCACACCACTTGTTCTCCTAAGGCAGTCCACAAGAGTACTGAAGGCAAAAAACAGTGCAGACAGAAACCAAGGGAACAGGCAGTAGACAGTTATGCCCAATACCCTGATTTAAGCAAATATCATGAAGAAGAGGAAAATCCCCATACAGGTTTCCCAGAGGAACAGGAAGAGTTGTTAACAGAAATGAAAGAGTTGGAGGGAAGAGTAAGTACAACAATAAAACAGGCAGAAAAATACTTGGATGAGGTGGAAAAGTTAAGCAAGAAAAGATACTCCACAGGTTCAAAAAAGGTGTGATGGGGGTGAAACAAAGTGGGTTACAGGAACGTTATACATGGAGGACGATGATGATGCAGAAACATGATCACGAGATGAAGGAAGAAGACAGCTCAGACCACGTGAACACTTACAGGAACCTCAAAGATATGACAGTCACTTTCAATTACCTATTCTGGTTAAGGGTGCTAGAGGGCACTATGTACCCTGGGCTACACAAGATCTCAATGGACTGATTACCCGTCTCCCTGATATCCACAAAGGAGCTGCGAAGTGGATTAAGGTGTTTGAAGAAGAGACAATGGGCAAGCTGTTGGCAATTGGAGACATCAAAGCACTCCTTGGCAAAATTTTAGGAGGATTAAGAATGAAAGAGATCCTCACAGCTGCTAATTTACAAAGAGCAGTGAACTCTCCAGTGATGGATGGGACACAGTTTGATCAATATCGTCCACGCCTATGGCAAACACTGAGGGCAGAGTATCCATCTCACATAGACCCAAGGTCGCTGAAAGGGGAACAGCTGGGAGAAACAGAAAATCCCACCACTTATGTGCAGAGACAACAAAAAAAGATGGAGACAAGAATTGGAAAGGTCCAAGCGCCTGTAAAATACGAAGACAAATACAAAGACCAAGTGGAGGAAGTCTCATCAGCAGCAATGGCTCCTTTGAATGCACCACCACCACTTCTACCACCTGCTGTTCAGCAAAGTGTGCCAGGTGTGCCAGCTGCTCCTGTAGTTCCACCACAGCCTGCAGTGCCAATTATTAATGTCTATCAGCAGCCAAATAATATGAACTGGCAAAGAAGGCCACCACCAAGAGGAAGAGGAAGAAGAGGACCCACTTCTGGTCCTCGAGGAATATGTTGGGGATATGGACAACCTGAACATAACAGGTGTGATTGCCCCACCAATCCATGGCAACAGCATCCTGGTGGTGAAGGGGATGGTTGGGTCCAGTCCTATCGACAATCTCCACAAGGCCCAGTGAACCCGTGGGGTGGGCCTAATCAAGGGTACTAGGGGTGCCCAGAGAATCCTAAGGGGAGGGTCAGCTTCCAATTTTGACAACTGATGCTGATCAAGAACCTATGCTGCAGGTTAAAATAGAGGGCAAACTAACCACCATGATGGTAGACACTGGAGCCACTTACACGTGTGTAAGTCCAAATTATGCCTTTCACCTCCCCATGTCTGGAAAATTTGCAAAGACTGTAGGATTCTCGGGAAAAATGCAGCTAATTCCAATGATGGCTCTAGTTAGTCTGCAGGTTAAAAATAAAAAGGTGACATTGCCTATTTTAGTATCAGAACAAACTCCTGTTAATTTGTTGGGAAGGGATGCATTGTGTAAACTTGGACTCCAAATCTGGTGTTCTCCAGAAGGAGTTTATGTAGATGTAACAGGGGTAAAAACTCAAACGGTGCTTTCTGAGCCTAAAGCTAATGTGTATTGGTTAGGACAAGCACAGATCCCTAAGTCTGAGTATCATTGTACAATGTTATATGATTAATCATGTGATCCAGAGTTTGAAAAAAGGTGGTTGAAAGAAACAGAGGGTCAAAAGGTATCATTGGTGTCTAGATGCATAATTATAGGGAAACAGGGAGCTGCTATGCAAATAGATCCTTTTGATGATTGTATTGATGATAATTTTATGGACTAGTGGTTCCAGCTTCCTAATTCTGTTCTCCATGTGACTCTTTATGTTTGAAAAGGCTGGGAATCAAAACATTTAGGTCCCATGATGGCAAAAGCAGAAAGGAGTAAATGGGGTGATACAGAACATCCCTTAGTTATTCTTTCAAAAGATAAGTCATACACAAAATCTTAATATATGACTTATCTTTTGAAAGAAAAACTAAGGGATGTTCTGTATCACCCTGGTACAGAACAAGGGATGTTCTGTACCAACCCATTCCACAGGTGGTGGTGATCACTGAAAAAGCACAGATGTCCATGAGTGAGGCAGTTAACTCAGAGTTCAAGACAGTTGAATTGTTAAGAGAAATGGAAAAACAGGTACCAGCTACTTTGTGGTCTCAACATGATACTGATGTAGGTCTAGTGAAATCTGCTAGCCCAATCAGAATTAGAATTAAATCAGGTGCTCAGTTACCTAGAAAGCAACAATATCCACTGCGCCCTGAAGCAGAGGCAGGCATTAAACAAACTATTGAGGGATTGGCCCATGCTGGAGTCTTAGTTGAGACAGTGAGTAATATTGTAACATCCCAGTATTGCCTGTGATTAAAGCTGACAAGTTAAAATGGTGTTTGGTGCATGATTTGCGTGCAGTTAATGAGGTGGTAGAAGATTGGCTGGCGGAAGTTCCCAACCCTCAAACATTGCTAACTAATGTTCCTCCTGATGCCAAATATTTTACTGTAATTGGTCTTTGTTCTGCCTTCTTTAGTGTTCCTCTGGCTGAAGAAAGAAGACATTTATTTGCTTTCACATATGCTGGGAAGTGATACACATACACAAGACTTCCTCAAGGTTTCAAACACTCATCACATTTATTCAATCATGTTCTTAAAGCTGATTTGGAAGATCTTATGATAGATAGCACATTGTTGCAATACGTAGATGATTTGCTCCACCTCCATGGAACAATGCCATATGGATTTCATTCAGGTACTTATTAAATTAGCCCTAGGAGGACATAAGGCATCTAAAACTAAGCTACAATACTGTCAGCCACAAGTTGAGTATTTAGGAAGATTAACTGCATACAGAACTAAGGCAATTGCTCCAGCCCAGCTAGAGGGTATCAGTAAAGCGCCACTACCACAAACAGTAGGGCAAATGATGACCTTTTTAGGAATGACAGGATTTAGTTTGGATTTAGGATTTAGTTTGGACTGGATAGAGGACTATGCAATTAAAACTGCACCTTTGAGAGCAATCATGAAGCAAGGAGGACATCAGAATTTGCATTCACCGTTAGTGTGGAACAGTGAAGCACTGTTAGCTTTTGAATCATTGAAAAAGGAGCTTCAGGCTGCACCAGCTTTAGCCACTCCAGATTATACTAAACAATTTCATCTGTATGTAGCTAACAGAGCAGATGGATATGCATCAGCAGTGCTAATGCAGGAAACATGCAGTGGTAGAAAGAAACAGCCTATTGCATACTACAGCATGAAACTGGACAGTGTAGCACAGGGATATCCTCCATGTTACCAACAGGGACTAGCTGCTTTATACTATGCATATGAAAAAGCATCTACTGTGAATATGGGTTATCCAGTGATCATTTACACACATCACAATGTAGTGGAATTATTAGAACAGGGGAGATTTGTTCTAACTCAGGCTAGGTGCTTAGCCTACTCATCTCTTTTGACGTACCCAGACATCACTATTAAGGGTTGCACTACAGTAAATCCAGCTGACATGGTTCCTTTAGAACATGAAGAACAGCCCATGATTGTGTAGCAAACTCACTGGCTTTTACGTGACTTTGACTTTCGAGTCCTCACCTATTCCAGAAGCAGATGTTGAATATTTTGTGGATGGTTCTTGTTTCAGAGACCATTTGGGAAATCATGCAGGGTTTTCAGTGGTGAAAAGATTTGATGGTGATTTCACAACATTGTATGCAACCGTGTTCTGCTCAGTTGGCGGAATTGAAAGCTCTTACTGCAGCGTGTCAGTTAGCTAAAGGTCAAGTTGCAAATGTATATACTGACTCTGCTTATGCTCATGGTGCTTGTCATTTATTTGGGGCTGTCTGGAAGCAGAGAGGATTTAAGAAGAGTGATGGGACACCCATCCAACATGCTGAGCATATAGTTCAGCTGATTTCGGCTATGATGCATCCAAGGAGTTTAGCAATTATCAAATGTCAGGCACATAAGAAAGGAAATGATTTTGTCATCAAAAGCAACAATGCTGCAGACTTAGAAGCTAAGAAAGCTTCAGGGTGCCAGGTAGAAGTAATGGCCCCAATGGTACTCATTCAGCCTGAGCTGGATGATATTGTTCGCATTCAAGGACAGGCAAATGCATATGAGCACTCAGTGTGGCATCAGAGGGGAGCTACTAGAGATGTAAATGGTATATGGTGCTCACATGAAGGACTTATAATTGCACCCTAGCATTTCTCACTGTGTTGATTTCAGATGCTCATGGCTTTGACCACTGCGGAAGGGGGGAGGTATTACGAAAAATAAAACTACAGGGTTATTGGTCTCCATATCTACAGGCTATGGTTGATAATTTCTTATCTGAATGTGAAGTCTGTGCACAAAATAATGTCATGAAGGGAACATCAGCACCAATAGGGCACATACCAGTACCAGAGGGAACATTCAAACATCTGGTAATAGATTATGTAGACATGGTAAGAAGTGTAGGAGGAAAGAGGTATTTGTAGGTGATAATAGATAGGTTCAGTAGATTGGTAGAAGCCATGCCATCAAAAGATCAGGCTGCAGGAACAGTGATAAACTTCACTTCACTTAACTTCACTCAAAATTTCTGACAACAGAGGTGATTCCTAGGTTTGGCATACCATCTCAGATAAGTTCTGAAAATGGTTCAGCATTTGTTCAGAGGACAGTGAAAACAGTGTTGCAGCAGTTAAGAATAAAACAGCGTTTGGGGTGTGTTTATCATCCTCAGTCACAAGGAATGGTGGAGAGGGTGAATGGTACTCTTAAGGCTAAACTTAGTAAGACTTGTGCTGATACAAAACTGAATTGGGTTGATGCTTTACCTCTTGCACTGATGAGTTATTGCATGCAGACTAATAGAATTACTAACCTGTCACCACATGAAATGCTTACGGGTCGACCTATGCCTGTGCCATATTTGAGAGGTCCTTGATGATGGACCACCTCTGGAGCAGTTGCAAATGGAGCTGAGAGCTTACATGCATCATCTAACTGCAATACATGAAGCTATCTGTTCACAGGAACAAAGCAGGGAGCCAAAGGAAGAGGCAGAAGTGCCGTGTCCAGTTGTTCCTGGAGATAAGGTATACCTAAGAGTGTTCAGACAAAAGTGGAATGAGCCTAGAAGAGAAGGACCATACACAGTGGTCTGTACAAGAGTACATAGACTTCGACCCAGGAGAGATGAAGATATTCAAACCGCTGAAGAAGAGGGAGATTTAGTGGCAGCCTCACCAGAAAGCAGTCAGGGAGAAGTAGAAGATGAAGGAGAGAGAGAACCAGAAGCAGGCCCTAGTCATGCAGGGGACAGCGAACCAGGTCCAGCCCAGGCAGAACCTGAAGGAGAAGGTGAGCCAGCTGTTGCATCTGATGTTCCATCTGAAACTCATGAGCCTGCTGTGCCTACTGAAGGGGAAGGAGATGAGCCATTGCCAGCTCCAACCGAACAGACAAGTACAATTGATGAGTTTCTTGCTACACTGACCGCAGACACAGGCCCATCCACTAGTCAGCAAGCAACATTCTCCACAATTGACTTCTCAGCCCTTGACTGGCCCTCAGGCCTTGACCGGCTCTCAGATGAGTAAGGACAGGAAGAGACTGGTCAACCCTGTGTATCAAGAGACTGTGCATGAGATGTTGAATGACACTGCAAAAGAGATAATGAATATTACATTGTTACAGATAGCACAAGATAATAAGTGGTATAAGTGGGCTGAACACACTGCTGGTAGTTTGAATATGGGTAATTATTTGGTATGTTCACCTTCTCCATTAGGCAGGATTGCAGTGGTACCGACTCCATATGATTACAGACATTGTGTAGAATACAATAGGCAGTATTGTGTGAAGAATTGGGATAATAGAACAGATTTTTCCTACTGCCCAGCTGAGTGTTTAACGTATTTAGGCAACCCACTTTATAGTTCAGTGCATAACACAGAGGAATGAAAAGGGTGGTGCCCACAACTGGATGTTAGAATAGAGGAAAAACATAGAGAGACACCACAGCAGTATGACATACTGTAGATTACACTTTGGAGTATGAATGCTTTAACAAGTCATATGGGAAGCATGATCTGGGAAAATTCCGAGGTAACTGTGCAGTAATATGGCACTTGAATGCTCGCCTTTTTGGACGCACAGAATATATCCAGTGGTCTGAAGGGCATGCACTAGCTACAGTAACCACCAGTATGGCAGTAGTACTGTCCTTGACTCACTTAGATGACACATGCATAAATCAACCTCTAACTCCACCATCGCTGTTTGCTCTGACTGGCCAATCTCAGGCAGTAGCAGATCATTTTTTGGCTCTGTGCAGGGACACACTTAAGAACGACCTTACCTAAAGACTGGAAGGGAATCTGCACTAGAGTACGGTTGATTCAAAGAACTGTGGTAGTTGACTGGGGACATGATCAGTTCCTTGAGAAAACTAAGAAGTCTCACAGAGTAAAGAGAGCTTATGAGAAAGACCCCAGGGTATACATAGACTCAATAGGCCAACCTAGAGGAATAACTCCTAACAAGAACACAGAGTGGATTAATTACATTTACTACAACCAGCAGCGGTTCATTAATTATACAGATGCAGCACTCTCAGTGTTGGGTGAACAGTTAGATGCTACTAGTAAAATGGCATGGCAGAACAGGCAGGCTTTGGATTGGTTATTGGCAGAAAAAGGAGGAGTGTGTGTTATGTTTGGAGAACAATGTTGTACTTTTATCCCTAACAACACTGCCCCCGAGGGAGCATTTACCAAGGCTATGAATACATTGAAAAAGTTGAGGCATGAAGTAGCTGAAAATGCAGGGAGAGATCAGCATTCTTGGCATTGGTTTTCACAGTTTGAACATTGGGGAGCTATACTGACAAAAGTGGGAGTTATGATAGCAATTGTAGTAGTTGTCGCAGGACTACTGTTTTACTGTGTTGTGCCCATACTAAGATCTTTTGGGAAGTGGTAGTTCAGTGGTTAAGACGTTGGACTTCTGATCAGAAGGTTGAGAGTTCAAATCCCAGCATCACCAAGCTGCCACTGCTGGGCCCTTGAGCAAGGCCCTTAAGCCCCAACTGCTCAGTTGTATAAATGAGATAATTGTCTCAAAGTCACTCTGGATAAGGGCGTCTGCCAAATGCCATAAATGTAAAAAAAAATCTTTTCTTTTTCAAGCAACTGTTAAGCAGATGGCTCTTATGAACAAACCTATGCTTGATGATGATGGACTGGCAAGTGAGTCTGCTGGCACTAGTCCAGACTATACTCCAGACTGGCCCACTAAGCCAGATTGGATTCCAGAACAATGGAATTAAGAAGAGGATTTCAGTTCCTCCAGTGAGGATGAAGAAGTAGTTATGTGATGAGCCATGCTCTGGGTGTAAGTGCTAGCCTAGCCTCTCCCCAAGGGTGACCCTCTGCGATACACAAAGTATCTGGGTTGAAGAAGTCGTCATCTGAAGAAAGACCTGGACTGTGCATATGTTGATTGTTGTTGATTGATTTTTATTGTACTCAACTTTATTTAAGCAATACTGTAATCAATTTTGAGAAATTATGTAACAATCAGTATTGTACTCTATATAACCGTGACAACCACAGGCAAGTGCTGAACCAAATGCATGCTCATGCTTAAAACACAATGTTGATTTGTTAATTGACAGTTATGTTAGGGAGACAGGATATTTTACTCCTTCCTAGTCAAATGTAGGGGGAGATGTTTGGTCCTGTTCTCCACAAGAGAGCGGTTTCAGGATTTGGTTATTGGTAAGAGGAAGGAATGATCAGGTATTGATCACTAGTTGATGTATATGAAAGAACCGGATTGTGAGACTGCTCTCTTGAGGTAGATGGGGCTTAATAAGCCCCAGAGGAGGGATGTATGGAAGAATTTTTCTGTTATCTATATCAATATCATTTGTCAATCAGTATTTGAAAACAGTATTATGTCAATCAGTATCTATGCAACAGTATTGAAATGTGACCTTAAATCACCTCATGTATTCAAGCAAGTACTTAACTTTCAGAGCTTCACCTATATACTACACTGTACCATTTCTAGTACATTCAGAGAGTGACTTTATGCGTATGATTCTACAAGGATATTTCTGTGAAAACAATATGGTGTAACCTTGCAGGTGGTGTTTTTAAGATGTTTTTTAAGATGAAGGCTAGTGTCTGAAGGCTAGTGTCTGAAGGCGAATGTTGATTTTAAAAAATAAACTGACTGACCCCTCGCCACGGTTAAAACAAAGGAACAATGAAATAGTTGTGGAGAGAGGCAGGTGTGTGATTAAAAGAAAAAAAGAGAAAACTCCATCCAATGAGATCATTGTTTAGAATTGTATAAAAGCATGAGCCACAACTATGTAAATCAGATGCTCTGCAGACCATCTCGGCTTTGCTGTTTGATTCAATAATAATGATTCATGGCTATCGAATATCTTAAGGCCTGAAGAAAATGTAGCCAAGAGGCTACACATTCATTATATTTGCATTTACATATATGGCATTTGGCAGACACACAAGCATCTTAGAGAAGTGCTTTGAAGTCTCTATCAATAAATACATCCTGATACTGGTTCACTAGTTCACAGACTAAGAATACCATCAATATAAAAACTCTGTTGGGAAGGTAATACTGTATAGTAATAAAAGCACACAGACAACACACTTTTTTTTTTATTAAAGAGCTAATTTAAGTACTTCAGGAAGAGGTAGGCCTTTAGACGTTGTTTGAAGACTGCCAGCAACTCAGATGTTCGGACATCTAGGGGAAGTTCATTCCACCACCTAGGTGCCAGAACAGAGAACAGTCTTGATGCATGCCTTCCTTGTACCCTGAGAGATAGTGGGACCAGTAAAGCAGCGCTAGAGGATTAGAGGGAGCATGGTGCAGTGCAGGTGTGTGATAAGTGCTTTGAGGTAAGTGGGTGCTGGTCCATTTTTGGCTTTGTAAGCAAGCATCAGTGTTTGAATTCTGATGTGGGCAGCTACATGAAGCCAGTGGAGGGAGCGTAGCAATGGGGTGTTATGGGAGAACTTAGGAAGGTTTAAGCAAGTCATGCAGCTGCATTCTGGATCAGTTGCAGAGGCTGAATGGCGCTCAGAGGCAGATCTGCCAGGAGCGAAATGCAGTAGTCCAGTCTTGAAATGACAAAGGACTGAAACTTGTTCTGACTGGCCTGTGTGGATAGAAATGGACAAATCCTTCTGATGTTGTAAAGGAGAAATCAACATGAGTGTGTCAGATTAACAATGTGAGAGGAAAAATGCAGTAACCGAAGGTGAGATCAGAGTTGTCCAGGGAGATCACAAGATCGTGATGTAGGGATGAATCACCTGGGATGGACAGCAGTTCAGTACATAGAATAACAATTCCCTACATAGCTATTTTTTTAAAATAAACGTTCTGCTGGTTTGTCAGCAAGTAATTAAAACTGAAAGCCCTGTACACATCCATCAGTGAAGTTAAAGTGGGTTTCGACTGACTTTTTCTTTACATTTACATTTACGGCATTTGGCAGATGCCCTTATCCAGACCGACTTACAATAGTGCTTTGAAGGCTATCAAAAATACATTCTGATATTGGCTCACTAGGTCACAAACTAGGAATACC
>CM075021.1:337706-348149 GCA_037576675.1 Pangasius sanitwongsei | reverse complement strand
TCTACATTAAACATTGCTTCTCGAATACAAAATATTATTCCATATTCCCCATTTCACCTATAAATGTAGAAATTCTAGAAACCTTAATTTAGAAAACCCTTTTCTAAAGTTAACAACACTTAATTCAGTAGACCCTAATGCAGTAGGGCTCAACACACAAGTAGAAAGAAAATAATACTACAGTAGCAAAAGAAGAGCTCTAAGTCTTTAGCCACATATCAAATCATCTATTATTATATAAAATATCTATTTTTAGTGTGAGTAGTTTACTGAGATGTGGTATCATCTATTAAAAGGATGGTGAAGGGGGAAAATAATTGGCAAAGGTTCTCTTTTGGTTAATTTCTATGAACATATTTGTATTTTTCATTTAGTTGTATTTGTATTTTTCTACAACAAATGTAGTTAAGAGTCGATGTAGCTGTAGTCGATCGGGTTTTTAACCTCTGTAGTTTTATGGATATGAGATATATGAACTATGTGATATATGAATAAGTGGATAATGTGCAGGATATTTCCCCCTGCTGAGTCTCTCCTGCTTCCTTCTGAGCATCATCTGCTGGAGTTCACTGTGCCTTTTGTTTGACTTGTTGAATCAACAACAAGATTGCAACATATTTAAATATAGACCATGTATTTAGTAGCTAAATACAGAAAACTAGTAATACCTTTAGATTATAAGCAATATACAGCATTTAAATAAAGAACAAGCTAATTGCAGTAGTATTTATGGCATCCAGTAGCAGCAGTAAGGCTCTTTTCAAATTAAATTAATTAAATCTGCAGCTGATTTTTAACCCTACACATTTTCATTTTCCTGAGAAAGTAGGGTCTCTGCTGGGCCTTCTTGATGATTGAGGTGGTACTCAAGTCCCACTTTAGCGAGGTGCTGATTTGTGTACCCAGGAATTTGTGAAGACTCTTTTTATTTTGAAGTATTTAAAGTTGTCTTCTTTTTTTAGTCAACTCATTTTATTTAAAGTTGACCTTCATTTTTTTTTTTTTTTTTTTTTTTTTTTTTTAAGTTGACACCTCTTATTTAAAGTTGACTCTTTTTTTAGGTGCCTTGCCACTGTACTTGCCCCTAACAGGAAGCTCAATGCATCCAGCTGCAGCAAAGTCCCGGTAGTCCTTCAAATTACACTGTGGGGGGCGTGGCCGAGTAGATGGAGAGAGGAGGGTTGGTTGAAGCGGCGGGTAATGTGTGTTTGTTCTTACCTGTGTGTTATTACCGGCAGCCTACTTAAATGCCCATGTTCCTTTCAGTAGACGCTGTGAGCCAGAAAGAGATTTAGCCAATGAAGCTGTGGGCAGTGGTAGCTCAGTGGTTAAGACGTTGGACTTCTGATCGGAAGGTTGAGAGTTCAAATCCCACCATGACTAAACTGCCACTGCTGGGCCCTTGAGCAAGGCCCTTAACCCTCAACTGCTCAGTTGTATAAATGAGATAATTGTAAGTCGCTCTGGATAAGGGCGTCTGTCAAATGACATAAATGTAAGCTGACACCATACACCCACCTCAAACCTGAACTTAAATTTGAACTTGAATATAACAAGCCAGCTAAGTGTTTTGGTTTCTTTTGATTTTATGTGTATTAAGTAAAAGAGGCACTGCTGAAAAGTGCTCGCACTAGAAAAAAAAAATAAGGAAAATAAAAATCAAAGAAGAACAAAGATCTGTAAAAGTCACCTGTCTCCCAAGTCCTCCTTCCCACACCCACAAACACCAGGTTCTACATACATACAGAGTGATAATGATGTGAACATGGTGATTTTAATGTAAAAATTCATTGTTAACATAAGCTGGACAGTAACATTTGCAAAACGTAGCAAAGTTCCATCAACTGTCGTGTACAGATGGAGTTGCCGGCTACATAAAACCCCATTTAAATGTGGCAAATCAATTCAATTCAATTTTATTTGTATAGCACTTCAGGTTGTTTTAACAATTTACCATCAAATAAAATAGCACATAAATCAGTCAGGACAGTAATGAACAAGGGTTGACCCCTGAGATTACGGTTGCTATAAGAGGTGCAGGAACAAAACCTCAGTCAGAGACAACTGTGATTTGCTAAGTATAACACTTGGACAAGAGTACAGGGTTAATTTTTAGTTACTAAAAAAGTCAAAACAAAAGGTCAACCAGATCATAATAAAACCTGCTTATGATACTCCCTTGGCACAACCCTCCAAACATGCTGAATCCTCCTTCTGGGTTTCCGTAGAGAGGGGTGAGCTCCTCCTCCAGCTGCTTCACCGTCCTCTTCTTCACCACCAGTTTAGGGTTTCTGTGGGCCAACCAGGCGCCTGACAGGAGAGCATTTGTTTTTTTGTCATGGCAGCAGTAGGCGGTCCAGAAATGTTCAGGGATGTTGACTCCTTTTTCGACAGGGATGTTATCTCTCTTGATGTCCAGCCAGGACTGGCCAGGCACCGCTCCAGTCACAACGTGTGCAAAGCCCTTGTCACAGTTGTCCTGTATGAGTTTCTCCATCTTTTGCTCCACCTTGTGAGCCCACACATTGTTGTCTTCTTGAGTTTGTGGTACGGCATTAGTGTGCGTGTAGGTGGCGATGGCACAGTCCTGATCGTTATTGTGGCAGCGTGGGTAAAGGTGGCCCCTGGTGTAATCTTTTGCATGAGATGCATAGTCATCATACAGTGCCTGGTTTTTGCCTTTGTCTTTTGTCTGTACAGTATTTTCTCGTGCCATCTCAGGCCCTAGATTGGGGTCATCAAGCTGGAGAAGAAAATAATGGTTTTGAAACATAATGAAATTGTCATAAAAATATATACAGTCAAGAAGATTAATGTAGCACACACACTTACCACCCACATTAATAAAAACACTTGCCTTACAACCATGCTCACTGACAACTTTATTAAGTACATGTATCTGAGAGGTCTTTGACAGTGGTGTGCCACCCTGTGGTCACAAACTGAGAAGCTGGAGAATGGTTAACACAAATTGTGCATAGCAACAAATGGGATATTTTTTAAACTATACATCTAAAATGAAAAAATAAATGTTTCTAGTAAAGTGGGTAGTAAGTGTATTTAATTCATTCATTGTTTATATATATAAACAATAGGCTTATAGGCTACCCTATCAAACTATTACTTATTTAATAAATTATAAATGATTCAAAAGTGGTACCAACTTTTCTTTTTGTCATATTTTAGTAATCAGCTCTATATTAAGCAGAAACTCACCTGTGGCTCAATCTTCCACTCAGCTTTGTCTACCTTGTGATATCCTACATAGTAATAAGCAGAGTACACGGGGATCCTGCACTTTGTGTCATACAGAGTGGCGTATCTGTATGAATTGCTCCATTGCTGACAAATCTGCTGGTATCTGTTTGGATTTTGGCTATCATGAAGAACAGTGGGAGGGTAGTGGACATTTTGGTCTGATGGATCTTCAATGAAGAAATCAGGACATGAATCCTTAAAAGACTCTACCACCCTTCCATTAGCCAGGTGCCCAAATGCCTGCAGCACGAACCCTAGGATGATCAGCTTCATCGTGAAGGTGAGGAAGAGTGTGATGAGGTAAATAATGAGTGAAGGACCTCAGAGTGAGGCATTAAATACCCATCAGCACAGAAGCAGGAGGAGACACAAGGCTAGATGGAAAAAAAAAACTGAAAAGATTTTGGAAAGGTGGTTGACCTTTTTGCTGTTGGCTAACATGCCCCATGCTCCCATTGGATGGTTCAAGCCAGGCACCCAGGGATAGCAGCTGTCAGTGAGATTGTAGGGTTGCTGTTAGGAAATATGATGGTGATGTTTGGCCATAGGACTATATGTCATTGAGCTGGCTGTGTGGGTGGACAGCCTTTTAGTTAGAGTTAGCAAACAGATAACAAAAGCTCAAAAGCTCAACAGATATACTACTTCTACTATAATAATAATAATAATAATAATAATAATAATAATAATAATAATATCAGTAAGTCTCCAGAATTCCTTTTCTATCCTTACACCTCATCTCTACACCCAGCCTGTTTCACACAGCCTTCACATTAGCTTCACATTTGTTTTTGCTCTGATGTTATGATTTCATGATCTTGTAAATATGGCTTGAATTTCTCCACTGATTAAAATGATTTGCGAAAGTCTGTCAGTTCCCCCTGTACCTGCAGATCACTACTGGCATTTTATTTTTAGCAAATAACATAATAGCTAAATATTACATTGTAAAAAGTTTGGCACTTTCTGTTTAATAACGGCATGGGACACACAAACACACCGTGGTTAAGCCAGTCACTTTTCCTGAAACCACAGTTAATCCGCACATTACAAATCCGTTACAAGGCGGCCATTTCAAACTCAATATTTCTCAATATTTTGTTCAATATTTCCATAATTATAAACTTTATACACTATACAACACTGGAGTTATCATTAATGTAGTATTATTTTTCTCAAATAAGTGGCCAGCTGCACAAAAAGTTAAATAAAAGTAATTTTACATATACGTGTGTGTGTGTGTGTGTCACAAGCTGGGCTTGAACTCAGCTCGCTGGTGTGGTGGTTGGCGAGATCTACCACTTAGCCACAGAGGTGGTAGTGTTGGACCCAAATGAAACACTCAAGGCAGTACTCCAGGCAATGTAGATTGAATTTAAAAAAAAAAAAAGGTCTTTGCAAGAAAAAAAGAATCCAACAGAAGTTCTTCTCAGACACAGGTATTCATAACAGTAGAGATAATGGAAAAACCACATGGGAAAATAAAAACTCCACGAGGCGAGAAAACAACACTAGAGAACATTAAGAATCAAATAACTAAGAACACCTACTTGAGGTAACTTGGAAGGAATTGGTGAAACAAAGCAGGAAACTGACAGCCAAGACTTAAAAACCAAGTGAGGAACAAAGGGAAAAAACACAACTAAAATACCCTAGGGGAAACAAGGCCCAGGTGACCTGGATAATGCTAACAAGGAGACACAAGGAAGAACTAAGGCAGAGGGGAACACAAGTGGACTCTAGAGGCACGGAGACCAACTACAGGCGGTAGGATGCTGACATACATGTATGTCCATTTGTACAGTATGTCCATCTGTATGCAGCCAATATTGAATTTATGCTTCATTAAGGTTAATTAATTATAATGTGCATACATTGGGTTTTAAGTCATAAAAAACATTATAATGAGCTGCTATGAAATATGCTTTAGTGTTTAAGCTCTATGAATTGTAAAAGAAATGTATCATTATTAAAAAAAAAAAATTCATTCATTTGTTTAAATGTGAAACACACATTTAGCATTGTAGTGGTCTCTCATTTTCTGCAAATGCAACCTGAAGCTATTTATAGCCATAGTTACTGGACTGTTTGATATTAGCATCTTCATTTAAAGCAAGACAAAAGATAATTTCATATATAAATGCATATGTGCTAACTATTTCAGTTGACACTGTTGACATTGACCAATTATTATCTATCCAATTTGCTGAGTGGCCGGCAGCAGGGATGGACGCAAGTGCAGGTAAACAAAAGCTTTATTTGAAAGGCTTGCAAACATATCCAAATAAGCAAAGAGCATAGGTGGGACAAAGCAGGAATTAAAAACCAGGTGAACCAAAAACAAGATCAAAATACCAGACAGTCAGAACAACAAAATGCAAGGCTTGGTAAAAACTGTTAACAATGACACAGCACATATCCTCACAGTGAGATGGTGAGAACTGAGTCCTTAGTATCCACAAAACCTTTCACAACTGTAACACAAGAAAAACGAATGTAAAATATCTAGCTACATATATACACTAGCAACAGGTGCAACAGTACAATAATAGGCTACCACTGCATCGCCCATATGATTTTGCCATCAAGCTCCTAGCGGGAGCCACACCCCTTGCAATTGTATCTACCCCCTGTCTGCCAAAGAAACCCAAGCCATGGAAGAGTATACCAAGGAAGCCCTCAGACAAGGGTACATATGTCCCTCCATGTCTCCAGCCTCTGCAGGTTTCTTCTGCATGGAGAAGAAAGAGGTGTCCTACATCTGTGCATAGATTACAGAGGTCTAAATCAAGTCACAGTCAAGTACTGTTATCCTCTCACCTTGGTACCAGCAGCCCTTGGCCAACCTACACAGCAGTTACAACTTGGTCCTCATACGAGAAGAGGACGAGTGGAAAAAGATCCTTCAGCAACACCTCTGGCCACTTTAAGTATTGTGTAATGCCATTTAGGCCATCTTCAGTGCCAGCAGTGTTTCAATGCCTCATCAATGATGTGTTGCAGGACATGCTGGGGAAATTTGTCCTTGCCTATATCGATGACACCTTGATATATTTCCCTGACCAAGCTACACACATCCAGCACATCAAACAGGTACTATCCTGGGTCCTTGCTAATCAGCTTTATGTCAAAGGAGAGAAATGTGAATTTCATGTGCACAAGGTGGCATTCTTAGGATACATCATTGGGCCAGAGGGGGTGCTCATGTACCAGCATAAAGTGTCCAGTCCCCACCACAGTAAAGGAGCTGCAACGCTTCCTCGGGTTCGCAAATTTCTATCATTTCTCCTTACGAGGCTTCAGCATCATAGCTTTGTCATGGACCACCTTGCTAAAAATGGTAAGCAAACGACTGTAGTGGATCATCTGAGCAAGCCATCACAAATCTCAAGGGAGTGTTCACCTCAGCTCCAATAGTTAAACACCTTGACCAATCCAAACCCTTCTTCATGGAAGTGGACACCTCAGAGATGGGAGTTGGGGCTGTACTCTCACAGTGGTTCAGAGAGAAGCAAAAAAGCTCCACCCAGTGGCCTTCTTCTCTAGGAAGCTACTCCTGCAGACTGAAACTATGACATCAGCAACAGAGAGCTTCTTGCTGTCATACTAGACCTGGAGGGATGGCGACACTGGTTAGAGGGGGCCCTGCACCTATTCTATGACTATCTACATCACTGTCTACACTGACCACAAGAACCTCAGGTATATTAAAACTGCCAAGAGGCTGAATTCTCGTCAGACACGCTGGGCACTGTTCTTCACTCATTTTGACTTCACCTTCTCCTACTGTCCTGGGTCCAAAAATATCAAGGGAGACTCTCTGTCCCGCTTGTACCCCGCTCCTCCTTGTGAAGACCCTGAGGAATGTATCCTCCCTGAATCCCATTTCATAGGAGCTCTAGTCAAAGAGATTGAAAATGCTTCAGAGGGAAGAATCAGTACGCAGTTTCCAGTAGGGTGGAAGTTTTTACCATCAGCATTCCGTGATATTACATGGGCCCAAACCTCCCTGGGACACCCTGGTACTCACAGAAGGCAATAATTGCTCCAAGGGAAATACATATGGCCAAACATGCTGCATGATGTCCAGAAGTTTGTCTTGTCCAGGAAGCTGGCACACCACTACATCACCCCTTCAAGATCTTGCAAAATATCAAAGGCATCACCTATAAGCTGGAACTGCCACACTACAGCCGCATATCTCCTTCATTCCACGTCTTGGTCCTCAACCCAGTTAAGCCAGAAAGCATACTGCCCACCCCCCAACACCTCTTGACATTGAAGGAGAACCTTTGTACATCATCAATGAGATCTTGGACTCACGATGCAGAGAAGGTAAATTTCAGTACCTCATGGACTCGGAAGGCTATGGACCCGAGGAGAGATTCTAGGTTCCAGCTCACGATGTACTCAACCTACTTTTATGCCATGCCAAAGAAGTATTCTGCTCCCAGAGGTAGCAATTTATTAAATACTGCTATGAACCTATGTGTATCTACTCTATCTGTATTTAGTCTCTTACTGTTGTAACTCCATTTGTATTTATTCTCTCACTACTATAGCCCTATAACAAAAGAAAAGAAAGTCAATATATAAGAAGTGAGAGAAACTATCCGTAAGCTTTGTATAGATTTGTATAAATTAATCAAAATTGATGATGATCTTTTAAGAGGCCTACTTCCGGCTAATTTAGGTGATGAAATAAAAGAGTATGAAGTCATTACTGCTAAAATTGCCAGGAAAAGATGGCCTCTCTTCTGATTTTTATCATGCATGTTCTATGGATTTATCTAAAATATTGACACGTGTGTTTAATGATGGTGTTACAAAGGGTTATATGTATGATAGCTTTTATGATGGTCTTTTGTCGTTGTTGTATAAAAAAGATGAAGTGCATGATATTAATCACTGGAGGCATTTAACCTTTTTGAACATAGACTATAAAATATTTGCAAAAATCATTATGAATAGAATGAATGAAGTCTTTGATGTCATGTTCTTTTGAAATTAAACATGCGATTAAATACCTTTTTGTAAAGACTTATGTGGGCTAGTTTAACTATTTTAAGGGAATCAGTTTTCGATAAGAATGGTGAATGCTTTTATATTGTAGCCCTGGATCAAAGAAAAGCCTTTGATTGTATTTCAAGGGAATACTTGTGGAAAGTTTTAAGTATGTATAAATTTCCTGATAGTTTCATTAATATGATAAAATGCCTATATGTGAGATCTAAAGTATAAGTTAATGTTAATGGTTATTTGAATGAACCATTTGAAATCATGTGTAGCCCCCTTAGTGCAGCTCTTTATGTCTTAGCTAGAAGTCTGTTAATTCACAAAATACAAAATGACCCAAGACTTAAGGGAATTCATTCAGAAAAAAAAGATTGTAATTTCTGCTTATGCAGATGACCTACCGGTGTTTATAAAATCTAAAGAGGAGTTAGATATTATTTTGGAACACTTTAAATTATGTGAGCAAGTATCTGGAGCAGCTTTTAATAAATGTAAAACTGAGCGTGTCTGGATTGGTAATACAAAAGATAAATTTACAGAAGATAAATTAGCGTCTGAAAAATTTCAGAATTTATGTAGATAATAATAGTTGTGTTGATTTCAATTGGACAAATAAAGAAGACATAATCAAAGAAGAAGTAAATAAATGGAAATCATGCAATTTAAGTTAGAAATCTAGAATAAATATTATGAAAACTTTTATTTTGTCTAAAATAATGTTTTTATCATACATTCTTCCACCTACCTATAAGTGGGTTAAAAAAATTAATAAAATATGCTGTAACCTTATATCGGATACAACAAGAGAAGTTATCAAACATGAACTCTTATTTAAAAGAAGGGAAATAGGAGGCTTAGGAGTGAATGATTTGTCTGGAAACAAAAAAAAGGCTGCTTGAGAAATCTAGTTTCATATTACAAATTAATGCATTCTGACTTTATTAATAAATATAAAAGTCTTAACATTGATTGGAATAATGATTCAAACAAAAGTATGTATTTATTAAAAGCTGATCAAATTTATGGTTATATTGTTGATTTTAGAAATTTGGAAAAAGAACAAAATATGAAGTGCATACAAATTTACAAAATAAAATTATAAGAGCTGCAGTAAGGTGGAGCTGTTTTGTAAAAACTTTTGTGTGCCCCATGCCAGGATGTGAACCATTGAACTTGAACCATTTCTTTTAGCGAAATTGTTCAAGGGAAGTATGGGGCAAATTGAAAGGTATTGGACTTAACCTGAAAACGTGTTTATTTTTATATTTTTTTATGGCATTTTAAAGGAAAAACTTGGTTATAAAAAAAAAAAAAAACAAGCATGATTCCTCATGGTTCGTAATATGTTTAACAAAATCAAAACTTTGGAAAACTCGTTGCAGAATGACTATTGACCAGCGTTTTATTACAGCTCATTTAGTTTTTAAACATATTGAAAAGGAACTGAGGCATTGGGTTAGATTTTGTTTCATAGGAAAAGAAGAAATGCCAAACAGATCTGAGGCTGGAGTAAATCTTTCGCACCGCCAGTGGATTAACACAACAGACGTGTATTCATTTGTTGCTCTACCAAATAAAAAGGGCTATGAAATATGTTTTAATCTGGAACAAGTGCTTCCGAGATTCTCTCACATTTTTAACAGTAACTCAGGAAGTGCTTTTTGGAGGAAATGGGAAATGACCACATCATCCCCACAAGATGTAAAATTTATTGTTGTAAAATTCTGGGCTGGGCAAATTGCAGATACAGATGTTTTGTGAAATCTTACAGCCTGTGTATAAACCAGTGGACCAGTTTGGCTTCTAGTACGGACTCAGATGGTGCAAAATAAAACCGAGGAAAAATCCAGATGGAAATCCCAAATTCAAAACTGGGACCATACAATGGGGCTATTTCTTAGCCAGGACAAGTACAATGTTGCTTTATTTGCAACAATTCAGATCATCAAGCCAAGGATTGTGACAAGACAAAATGCTGGAAGTGTCCTGCACATTATTCATTTATTCTTACATCACATAGTCTATGGATACTAATTCATCAGGGATAGAATGGTTAGTCAATGGTACTGAAACGAAAGCAATAAAAGTGTCTATTAAAAGTAACACAAGACTGTGGATGTTAAAAATATTATTTGAAGTGAGTATATAAAGATTTTGAGTAAGATTGTT
>CM075021.1:320631-337606 GCA_037576675.1 Pangasius sanitwongsei | reverse complement strand
AGTGGGGGGGCGACAGCATCCAAACATCCCAGTTCACCACAACACTCTATGCCTGTGAACCCTCCAGACCTGCCCCTACTCACAAAAGGCTTGACTAAACAAATATGTTTTCAGCCTAGACTTAAACACTGAGACTGTGTCTG
The DNA here is from genome assembly GCA_037576675.1 of Pangasius sanitwongsei. Classification (NCBI taxonomy): domain Eukaryota; kingdom Metazoa; phylum Chordata; class Actinopteri; order Siluriformes; family Pangasiidae; genus Pangasius; species Pangasius sanitwongsei. The sequence goes on along the minus strand of CM075021.1, from coordinate 337,463 downwards.
AGCCCCACAAGATCCCTCACAAGATCAAAGTTTTGGAATGACCTAGTCAGAGCCCAGATCTAAATCCTATCGAAAACCTGTGAAATGACTTGAAGAGGGCTGTGCACAGATCCCCTTACATTTTGATAGATCTGGAGCATTTTTGCAAATGTTACAACTTCTGTTGTATTTCTGTTGATTCTGTGTACTATCTGCATGCCCCCATAAAGACAAGGGTAGCTAAGGTGTGGAAGAACTTGAGTGGCCTGCACAGAGCCCTGACCTCAACCACACTGGTCACTTTGTGGTTAAGGGCAGTTGTGGCAGAACTGCTAAGGCTCTGGGTTATTGATTGGAAGGTTGGGGGTTCAAGCCCCTGCACTGTCAACCCTGTTGGGCACTTGAACAAGGCCCTTAACCACATCTGCGTCAGGGGTGCTGTATCATGGCTAACCCTGTTCTCTGACCCCAGTAAGCTGGGATATGCAAAAAAAAAAAACAAAACAAAAAAAAAAAACATTTCATTGCCTCTGCACAATGACAATAAAGTTGAATCTAATCTAATTTTGGGATAAACTGGAACACCGACTCCTCACCCAACATCAGTGCCCAATCTCACTAATGCTCTTGTGGCTGACATTCCAAAATCTAAAAGATAGCTTTCCCAGAAGAGTGGAGGTTATTATAACAAAGATCTGGAATGGGATGTTTAAAAAGCCCATATAGGGGTGATTCGTCAGGTGTCCACATACTTTTGGCCATATAGCGTATTTCTTGTATATAGCACACATTCATACATACTTTTGTAAATAGTACATTGTACTATATGATTAGTAAGTAGTTGATGCCATTTATGTTTCACTCATTTCCCCCTGGTTTTCCATTAGATAGGGATTGAGAGAAGAAACTGTATTAGAGTAGTGTAGTGTAGAAGGGAGCTGAAATTTGAAGGTAAACTAGTTGTTTGAAGGTGAGGTTTTAATTTAGTCTCTGTGACCTTCAGTGACTATTTTATATTTGGTGATAAACTCAGATGCTTATTTGTCTTCCTTCAGGCAAAATGGCTTATGCAAACCACTCCATACCTTTGTCCCACTTTACATAAAACCCTACTTAACAGGTGTTCCTCCCATCATTACACTGACATCTCTGTTAGAATTCAGTCAGATGATTAAAAGTGAACTACAATGCCTTGCAAAAGTATTCAACTCATCAAAAGTCATCAGATTGGTCTAGGTTAAAAACGACACTTACAGTAGATTGTTCCAGATAGTATTTTTTTAATTGCAAACCAGTATGCACCTAAAAAATGCTTCCAATCTAAAAGGTCAGAATGAATAGTTTGTTGCTGTTGTGAATATGACAATCTCAGTATTTTCTCAGTATCTCAGTAATCTCAGTATTTTGAGGCAACATTACCTGGAAGGGCCAGTAGGGAGAGTACGGAGCAGTACTCTTTTAAAACTTTGTTTCTTTTCTTTTCTGTTATTTTTAATTTAATAGAGTATTTATTATATTTGTTTGTTAAAATGTTTGGAAAAGCAATTTGTTAGTTAATTAATCAAAAGAAAATTGCAAAGTCACTTTCTTTGCACAATATTAGCAGTTGTAACAGAACTTAACAACTCTTGATAAAATAGTAAAAGTAAAAGTGTGTTTAGTGGATAGAAATAAGCTTTGATGGATGCATTATGCAAGCTTGTTTAATACTTGAATACACTACTACACTGCTACATTTCAAAGTAGAAAACTCATTAAGATAGCATGTTGTATGAAATGTTAGTGTTATGGGCAATAGAAATCCCCAAACCTTATTCTGACCAATCAGAGGTTTTCAGCAAGTACACAAGCCACTCAGCTGCCACCCTACTGACCATGAAACTCTGCCAGTTTCCTCCTGGCTAGGTCTATGCCCCCTAGAAGATTTCACTGCCAAAAAACCCAAGCCATGAGGGAATACATCTTTGAAGCTCTGGCACATGGTTACCTCTGTCCCTCAACTTCACCAGAGTGGCAGGTTTCTTCTTTGTGGACCCTGCATCAATTACCGTGGACTGAATGCTGTGAACATCAAGTATCATTACCTGATACTTGTCCTATCAAACAGGTAAGGGGGCTAAGATTTTTACTAAGCTGGATCTGAGAAGTAAACTGATTCACATAAGAGAAAGTGACAAATCAACATGACAGGTCACTATGAGTACTTGCTTTTGCCCTATGGCCTAGTTAATTCTCCTTCTGTGTTCCAGGCATTCATCAACAAAGTACTCCAAGAATTCCTCAACCAGTGCATGGTCATATATTTTTTTCCTTGCCACCATCGCCACCATCGCCACTGGCTTGCTTATTAGGGATAAATTCACAGTGATAAATTCAAATATTTATAATATATTTTTTGTTAATCCATTTATTTCTGTAAAGCTGCTTTGGGACAATGTCCATTGTTAAAAGCGCTATACAAATAAAACTGAATTGAATTGAATTGAATATTCATTGATGATATCCTCATTTATTCCAAGTGCAAAGCAGTGTGCAGCCAACCTCAGCCCGGTACGAGCCGATCTTAAGTTGCTTCTGGAAAATTGCCTCTAAGCAAAACTTGAAAAATGTAAATTTCACCAATGTGAAGTAAAGTTCCTGGGCTATATCTTGGATGACAGTGGAGTAGATATGGACCAAGGGAAGGTGGAGGCAATTATATCCTGCTCTCAACTAAAAACCATCCATATGGGGCCACCCCCAGAAGCAGCGAGCAATGTCCAACTGATGAGAACTCCAACAAGAAGTAGGGCATCAGGATAGATCAGGCAAGTCCAGAGAGCAGATGTTGTTAGGATCACTGGTATCTCAGGAGTAGCATGTGTAGCTTGAGCCACCACTGCGCCCATCCTCAGGCACCCAGACCCCAAGCTCCTGTTCATCATGGAAGTGGAGCAATACTCTCTTAATGACATGGCAACCCATCCAAAACCTACTCTTGTGCTTTTTATTCCTGAAGAATGAAACTACAATGTAGACCACTCTAGATGAATGGCGACACTGGCTAGAGGGTGTGAGATTTTCCTTTGTCATCCTTACTGACCATAAAAACATAGAGTACATTAAATCTGCAAAATGTTTTTCACTAAATTCAATCTTTTTTAATCCAAATACGGTAAGATCCATCGTAAACATTCTTCCACCCAGGCGCCAGATGGCACCCTCCCCCTAGTTTTGAACCACATGCTTGGCTATCCCACTCATTTCCCATTTCCACACTATATAAGCATATGGGCCCTTAGTCAGTTTGCAAAGCCTTACAGTTTGCCTGCATTCATGTGACTTCTGAGCCTTGTTATTTCCCGACTGTCCATTGTGTATGATCTTGCATTGCCTTGTCTCATTTTTGACCCTGCCTAACCCCTTGGATTTGTTTACCATTCTGACCTCTAGTGTTTAGACCTTGCTGTACCTTCTGTGGCCAGATCTGGAAAATGGACCAATTTTCAATTGTGATTTGGATTTGATTGCTATAATCCTGGACCCTTTCACTCAAAAGATTCCTGTTGCATACATTACCTCCCTGAGCCCTTCATTACAATGTGTAAACTCTTGAGACTGTTGTGTGTGACATTCCTAGGGGATCGGCAGTTTCTGAAATACTCAAACCAGCCCATCTGTCACCAACAACCATGCCACGGTTAAAGTCTCAGAGATCAAAGTTCTTTCCCATTCTGATGTTTGATGTGACCAATAACTGAAGCTCTTGACCTGTATCTGCATGATTTTATGCATTGTGTTGCTGCGACATGATTGGCAAAAGGTGTACAGGTGTTCCTATTAACGTGGACGGTGAGTGTACATCTCAAATTCATTGTATGATGCAACATACTGACATCTTAATAATATCTTCGCTGACCATGCGTGTGTGTGCTGGGTATGCTTAAGGATCCTTGCCTTGTCCCAACAGGCATCACACACACTGAGTAAGAGGACCAGTACAAATTATAAACTCTACAGTTAATTAATTAATCTATTCAATGATTGATATACACACACTACAGAGTATTTGAGTGTGTGTTCTATTTCATCTCTTATAAACTGCCAAGGGCGGAGTCTAACACCTGGCTATCCTCTAGTGTCTGTGTGTGTGTGTGTGTGTGTGTGTACCATTCTGAGACCTTCAGCAAAGTCACACAGTGACCATGACGCAGTATTTGCTATAAATACTCTCTCTTCATGTTTCTCTGCTCCTTTTACTCTGCTCCACTCGTGCCATGTAGAATCACTTGGGCATCTTGGCTCTATGTGATCTACAGGTAACTTGTGCTCTAAAGCTGGTGATAGACTCCTGTCATCTCTTCATGGCTGTGGTGAGTTTATTCATAAACTTTTGGAGCCATTGGAACTTTTTACTTATCTCATTTTATTTTGTGGAACTCCTGTTATTTGCAGATGATGCACCAGAACAACCCACATAGACCTTCCAAGCAAATCATCTGTATGTCTGCATCCCCCTGTTCTCTGAGAAAAAAAGGAAAAAAGTTCTCTGAATGAAAAAAGGTAGCGCTGTTATATTGTTCACCTTTTAATCATTTGGTTGAATTCTAACAGAGATGTCAATGTAATGAAGGAATCTCTGTATATACAAACACACCAGATGTCATGTCCTGAGGGTGTGCAAACTTTTGCATTCAGCTCTGTCTGTGTCAGTCACTTTGATTTGGTTTAGTCAGAGTTTTATGAAAAGTAGGACAAAGGGACAAAGTGGTTTGCATAAGCTGTTTTGCCTGAAGGAAGACAAATAAACAGCTCATTTTATCACCAAATGTAAAAAAAGACTATGAAGGTCACAGAGACAAACTACTTGAAGACTTGAGCTGTTTCCTAACACTTAATATGAAGAAATGTTTCCTATAAGAACTACAAACAGCCACAGTTTAAAAGATTTGGAGTTGGTTGTTGGAGATTAGGGTTGTTTACAGTGTCCATTTTACAACTCATGTCGGACCTCTTGTACACCTTGGATCTATGCGACGTATGATCAGATCTACAGGTAACCTGTCCTCTAAAGCTGGCGATAGATTCCTGTCATCTCTTCATGGCCATGGTGAGTGCATTTGTATACTTTTGCAGCCATTGGAACTCTGTGGTTAAGTGGGGATCTCTCTACTAGCATGTTATCATCACTATTGATCTGTCTGTGGGTTGGCTATGAACTTTTCTGGTGCTCAGGTACAACTGGTGCAACACTTTTTTCTTAGTCTGTTAACGAGTGGTTTCTCTTGAGATGCTGAGCTTTTTCACTTCACCCACCATCTAGCAACCTATGGACCTGTGAATACATGCCGGTCGCATGGTTGAATGATTCTCCCTCACCATAACGCTACTGAGCTTACAAATTTAACTAGACTCTACTAACACACATACTCAGGCTGGAGTTAGCTTCCCTCCACTGAACCATACCTGTGCTGCGTGGGGCCTCCCTTGATGGTAAAAATGTTATTCTGTTTAGGGTTCAACCATCAGCCTTCATTTTTATATATTCCAATGGAGCTTATAATTGAAAGTGACATGAAGACACAGCCCACAGATGTTATGTGCTGTTTATGGTTTCACTTTCTTCTATAGTCCATTCGTTTCTCAGCATCACATAACTTGATCTATATTGGAATGGGTGTGAGTGTTTGTAATGTTTGCCATTTTAATATGTGCATTATCTGGGAGCTATAACCAGGTTTTCAGATATAATTTATGGATTTGGTAAATTTGTGGTTTGTACCTGTGGATTCATTTGAGTCTGATTTCACTTTTTTGTGTTTTCTTTCCCCCGCTTACTCTTGCTAGTTGCACTCAGGAAGCACATGTCCATGCTACGTATGTATGTCGTTCTAGTAAACACACCTCATGTCTGTGCTATGTATATCCTTCTAGTAAATCCTTCCCCAATATTTTGAATGATGTGTCACTCTGTGAGATTTTTCTCTTGGAATGTAACCACAATCTGCTGAAATCATCATCTTCAGTAAATGCTTTAACCAAGTCAAGGTGACGGTGGATCCAGAGCCAATCCTGGTAACAACAAATCAGTTCAATTAAATATATATTAATATTTAAAGAAGATACATTTTATTCATTTGTGGATCTTATTTAATTTGTTTGTGGATCTTATTTTACTTGTGTTATTTGCAGATGATGCAGGAGAAATGATTCAAGAGAAATATCCCTTTAGAACTTCAACACAGGCAATTTATATGTTTGCAAAGGAAAATGTAGCTCAGTTATATAGTTTAGGAATTAATCATCTGGATGAATTCTAACAGAGATGTCAACGTAATGAAAGGGCACATGTTAAGTGGGTTTTATGTAAAGTAGGACAAAGGGACAGAGTGGTTTGCATAATCCATTTTGCCTGAAGACAAAATAAGCAGCTCAGTTTTATCACAATATGGAAAAAGGTCTCTGAAGGTCACAGAGACAAAATAAAAACATAACAATGGGCCTCACTTATCAATCTTTTAGAAAAGTTGAGTGACTTTCTAAGTGGTGGAAGTGAAAGTTATTTTAACTCACATCTATGGCAGTAAAAATGTATATTATTGAAAAGCATAAGAACCCCTTTAAAGGCCAGAATCTGGAATATAGAGAAAAGGTGAATTAGATGTAAATTAAGGGAGGTGAATAGTAAATGTTTTGACATGAAAGCAGAGGAAGAAAATTATCTGCTTTACCCTGGTGATGGACACCAAGCACATCATGCAGGCAAACTGCTTTTTTTTCATTCAAAGCAAAGTGTCTTGGCAACTGTTGCCAGAATGCACCAATACGCCCTTCCCAATGCCATGCTGGAAAAGCAGGAGCACATGTGAATGTCATAGGGCGCACAGTGATGGCACACTAAGGAGTATACAGCACACTGCTGCTTGAGACATATCGGAAAGGTCACTTATCAGTCATTATTGCTGTTGTAATAAATGTTAATGTTATATTACAATGTTGTAATAAATGTAATAAATAAGTGTTAATAAATAAAGTGTTGCACAGCATTAAAAGAAGATGTTAAGGATTAACTGATACATTGTCTGAGTCGTAGCAGTGTGTCCTCCTTTTATAAAACAGCATTTGTTAATTGAATGAGTGCTCTTATTCATCTTAATTTGTGAATTTATGTTGTTTTTCATGCTACATTTTTTTCATATTTAATATGTTTTAGTTAATTCCATTAATATGAATCAGCTGGGCTTCACAAAATATTCATTAAATTGGTTTCTGTAATTAAAATGGTAATTAAAATAATGTCGTGAGGCAGAAGCGGATGCAATTCCAAAACTTAAGGCAAGAGTGTAGTCAAAAACAGGCAGAGGTCAGGCAAACAACATGAACTAGCCAAGGCTAAGGCAAAAACTAAAGATCTGTAATTGAGAAGAATATAACAATACAAAGACTTGGTAACGACTGGAGAGAATCATAGAGCGTATACTTTACAAGATGAGTGTGGATTGAGAGTCCTTATATACTGTGGTCTGTAACTGTGAACAGGTATGTGTACTCAGTAAGTCATGAATCATGAATGTGACCCTTAATAAAGAGAAATGTTTTCTGTAAGAACAAAAAAACAGCCATTAGACAATAAAAGATTCGAATATTTCACTTTAGCCACAGTTTCACTGTCTATGATTGGATGGTTACTTCACCACTGTCTTCTTCAAAGTACTGATTAAAATGCATTTCTGTCAGTGTGTTTTTGTCTCAGTGTGCTGCCTTTCCTTACCGACACTCTACGTTTCAGCAAGATTTCTTTCTAAAGCTCTATTCAGATTGGATTAGTGTTTTATGTGGAATGTGTGTAATGCAATTATTACAGGAGAATCTTTGGGATTTTAGCACAGACCCACAATGTCAGTCCTTTTACCTTATATAAAATTAGCAGTAGAAATAACTAATTAATTAGTTATAATTAATTAATTATAATTAATACAGTATATAGCCAAAAGTTTGTGGAAACCTGACTGTCACACCCATATGTGTTCCTTCCCCAAACTGTTGCCACCAAATTGAAAGTGCACAATTGTATAGAATGGATTATATTGTGGTTTTGTGCTTTTTCTTCAGTATAAAGGCACTCCAGGAAGTGCTTCCTCTTTTCTGTTGTCTCCAGTTGAAGCCAGAATGACACCAAGTATAAAAAAAAAAGCAGAACAATGAAATACAGTAGATGTTTAAAAGGTTGTGTCAGAGAACCGATGCTTCTGGGGGTTTAGTTAAGTTGAGTGGCACATGTACATAGAGACACGTTATGGTCATGTGACCCACTAATGATTAAGAACATGCATGGCCACACCCCCTACAAAAAACACTTAAAATAAAGGACAAAACAATCACTGTGTATTAAAATGAGGTGTGTTTTTAAATGAATAATGTGATACTGTGATAACCTAATCTAAAAATATCATGGTTATTACAGTGTGAAATTTTTGAGCTGTAACACCTCTACTTAACTGACTGAAACAGCGCACAACAGAGGCACGTGTTTAAACTTAGCAGTTTCTGTCTATCTGTGTTCCAGATACAGGAAAAGATATCTCGAGGTATTTTCTGTTATCAAAATATTTAATGTGAAAAGCTCATTGTTAATTAGCAACCTGCAGAACAGAGACCATAACATTAAAACAATTAAAAAATAAGCAGTAATCATAAAACACATTTTAATTATAACTCTCTTCTTTTAATAAAGAAATGATCATAAAGGTCAGAAATGTCCTGGTGTCAACAAAGTTCATATCTCAAAATTATCACATGATGCTACATACTGACATGTAAATCATGTTTTCTGTGTTTTCCACCGAACCACCTTCATCGACCACACGTGTGTGTGTGTGTGTGTGTGCTGGGTCTGCTTAAGGATGCCTTGTCCCTACTGATGTCATCATGGCTTGTGCCAAACATACAGGTGATGAAAACCACAGGAGAGCATTTCATGGTAAATACATACATTAAATTTATAATAATCCTTATACACCCCACACAGTTGATTTATTCATTTATTCATTAATCTATCACTAGGGGTGGAGTCTAACACCTGGATATCCTCTAGCATGTGTGTGTGTGTGTGTGTGTGTGTGTGCACCATGCCAAGACCTTCAACAAAGTCACACAGTGACCATGACACAGTATTTGTAATAAAAACCTTCTCATCACGTCACTGTGCTCCTTTTACTCTACTCGCCTGGTACCAAAGCTGGTGATAGACTCCTAACATCTCTTCATGGCTGTGGTGAGTGTACTCTTATACTTTTGGAGCCATTGGAAATCTGTGACTATTAGTTAAGTGAGAATCCCTCTACTACCTAGCCCTAACCTAATCTCTAGCCTTGTTATCTTCACTACTGGTCTGTCTGTAGGTTAGCTATGAACTGTTCTGTTGCTCTTAGTCTGTTAACGAGTGGTTTCCTTTGCACTCTGAGTTTTTTCCCATTGAGCACCATCTAACAACCTATGGGCCTGTGAATACACGCCACTAGCATGGTTAAGTGGTTCTCCCGCACTATACCACACTCTAATCTACTTATCTTACAAAATTGGCTGGATTCTGCTAACAAACATACACAGGCCAGAGTTGGGCTTTCCTCCATTTCCCATACCATTGCCAAGTGATATTTACCGGTGGTAAAAAAATTCATTCTTTTTTAGGGTGTAGTGCTCAGCCAACAGCCTTCAGGCAATAGTTCATTTTTACATTTTCCCATGGAGCTAATTATATTAGAAAATGACATGACTACACAACCAAAATATTTCTTGTACTGTTTTCATTTTCTTAAGAAGATTATTCATTTCTCAGCTTCATACAACTTGTTGATCTAGTGAGGAAGGGATGTGCATATTTGTAAAGGGACATACACTTTTGTAAAGGAGGATGCACTTTTGTATAGCGGCATACAAGTGTGCATTTGTGGTTAATTTGTTGTTTGTTCCTGTGGAATCATTTGGGGAATTCATGCCTGTCTTCATTTTGTGGGATTTTCTTTCTTAACATAACTTGTCCGTGCTATTTATATATATATATATATATATATATATGTTAGGTTTTTATGAAGACTGGCAATATTTGTGGTCATTCTGTGAGACTTTTCTCTTGGGATGTAAAAGGCATGCAAATCCCAGTTAAAAGAGCTAGGGTTTTTACTCATCTTAGGCTGTATTCAAGTTGAGTTAAATGTGCAGTGAGGATTTAATACTGTAATTGTACATTGTGTCCACTGGTTCAGTTCATTTATTGAGACTCAGGCAAAGACTCAGCTCACCATCTGCGTCGTGTTTAAATATTCACAGACTACTAGACAAACATTGTACAAACAAATAAGCTTTAACCAAGGAAGTTCCAAGAAGACTTATTAATTTTTAATAACCTGGTAAACTTAGTACACACACGTATTTTAACTGTGTATGTTACTCGTAATACAGTTAAGCATGCACCGCGTACCCTGTGTACTATGTGTACCATGCACTGCGGCTCAGTCAGTTGTGTCTTTGTCAAGATCTTGTTAAGTTCTACCTGGAGAACTCTCTGACCACACCATCTGACAACACACACAACCAGCTTTTGTTCTCTTCTCACAATACTAACCTGACCCTGTCATGTAGGTTTCTCGCAGGTCTGCCCCTGCACACCGTCCGACCCCCCCAAATGACGAAGAATGCAGCTGGACGAATTCAACCTCCTCAATTTCTCCAACATCACCCCATTGCTGTGTTCCCTCCACTGGCTTCCTTTAGCTGCAGATTTAGAACACTGATGCTCACCTTCAAAGTAAAAAAAACAGAGCAGCTTTCACCTACCTTAAAGCACCTTAATGGAGCTCTGCACCACACTCCCTCTGAGCCTCTGGCACTGCTTGACCCACCATCTCTCAGGGTACGAATAAAATCTACATCGATGCCTTTGTCTGTCCTGCACCCAGGTGGAGGAATAAACTTCCCCTGGCTGTCCGAACAGCTGTAACTGAGTTTATTGTAACTGATTGAACAATGTCCTCTATTTAAATCGATAATGCATTTAAAACAGTACATGACCATTTGTGACATAAACCCACAGAAAATCACTCATCTCAAGTTTCTTGCCATCAGATATGAGAGTTTTATCACAGAGGAGACAAAAATATTAACATTGCAATTATCACCCAGAGAATGTAATCCCATCTGGATAGAGCTCTAGACACATGGGTTTCCATTTAGTATGTCACCAGTACACACTGCCTTGCTATCATTAGATAATTGTAAATATTTAACTAAAGATATTTGCAGTAATGAAGAGAAATGGATTGATTTAGCTACAGTTTAAGTCAAAGAATAAAAGATGTTGTTTGTATTTGTAATATTTCACTTAAAGAGTAATTACACCCAAAGCCTATTTTTCAAATGAATTGTGTAAGAATAAATCATGTTAGACTTGCTAGAACTTATAATATTTAGTTTAAACTGTTGACATAAAACTATGTTAGATTTGTGTCAGTCCTGACCCTGTCATTAAAAATAAAACAGTCAGCCGTGCTGCAGGTTCCTGAACCTGTCCCGATGAGGCCGTATCCATGGTTACAGTTCAGACTGATCGCTCATCTCTGTTCTGTATTAGTCTAATAATCAAAACTGAATGGAATCCTTCTTTCTCAAATTATACACTAAAGACAACTTGATAAACATTTCCAGTTGATAAACATTCTCCATTTTTTCTGTTGTGCCTCATCCATCTCAGATTTCCATACACTCTGTTTTGTAAAGTAGGGAAAGTAGGAGGAGGTGGTTTACAATAAGTCAACAACTCTAAAAGAAGATAAATAGTAACTCAGATTTTTCAGATACTGCAGAAAGTCTCTGAAAGACACTGAGATCTATAAAAGCTACAACACTGATAGTTTACCTCCTTCACATTTCAGGTATGATTCAAAATTTTACTTCGATACTTCTGTTATTTCCTACCACTGAAGAATGGGAAATGTTTTGCAGCCCTTGACATGTGGGATAATTTATACCTTTAGTATATTTGTTTTCTTTGTAGCAGGGCTGCGCAGAGATCTTTACACTGGCAGGAGATTACAGTTAAAAAGAGACTCATGGATCGAGGTTTTAGAAACACAGACTACAGCATAAGAATCAGAACCACTGATAAATTTACATTCGATTGTCTAATTGTGTAATATCTCTATTTATATAGCATCTTTTAAATTTGAGATTAAATTCTTAAAATACTTTACATTAAATTAAATTATAAAATAAACAAAGCACATTAAATAATCAATGTACAATCACTAATGAATTTCCTATAAGTCTATGAGAATTACTATAAATACAAACACTGTAACACTATTGCTGAGTTTAGGCCTGATGTAAGAAAAACGTTTTCCACCAACTGAACTGTGAATCTTAAATAATCTTAATAATCTAAAATCTACAGCTGGGACGCAGAGTAGCGTCCTGAACTCCCTTAGTTTCCAGTGATTAAGTAATTTACCAGTGACTTCTTTAATAAATAGTTCATTATTAGTTTAGCATTTATGAATGTCAATAATGTCAATAATATCGAATGTCAGTAATGACTGAAAACACAAAACTGAATTGAAATACAATACTCAAATGTAATAAACAGTTTATTATTAGTTAACATTTAGGATATTTCTGTACTACACCTCATGTTAAAAACAGTTTAATGTTTGTTAAATTGTTTAACATGTCACTATTATAACATCAGGGATTTTTGATAATATAAATATAAATATAAATACAATACTCTAATTGCATATTGAACTGTAATACTGTTTTTATTAAGTGTAAAAACACAAAAAAAACATGAGAGTGAGTTCTAGGTGATGTAGTGCAGGCAGGGCATTTTATTTAAGTTAAATTATGTTAATTAATGTTTTAATTAATTTAAACCTTTTTGCTTCTTATTTTTTATTCTTCTTATTTAAAAAAAAGCAGGTGTTTTAGCACAAATAAAAATCAAATTAAAATCAATGTTTTTAGGGTTTATAATATTTCTTAAAGTGTTAAACTCCATAAATGCAAAAAAAATAAAATAAATCACCTCCCGTCAACATGAGAAAAAGAGTTTCTAAATTGTTTCTAAATTATTCTGATCTAGATGTTACTCACTTTCACACACATTTGTTCTCTTGAGCCCTCGTGTCAAGATTCTCTGTTACAAAATTAATGTCATTTTGCTGTTATTACCAACAATGACAGTGACGCTGAATCCCGTTCTACGTGACACCGTTTGAGGAATGATAATTATTCACTAACTGCATTATTGACTATAACTCCCCTGTAATGATTTGTGTTTAACTTCAAATATAATCATATGTAGTGATGTGGTACTTGCAGTTATCAATTTTACTGGAGTCACTGTTTTGATCGGGACTGCTGAGGGATTTTAATCACATTTCTTATTTCTTAGTGAGTTTCCCAGCAACACATCAGTGATGGAGCAGCGTCTGTTCATAATCCTGTTTTTCACAGGTGAGAGAAGTGTGTGTGTGTGTGTGTGTGTGAAACAGTAGTCGACCACAGATAGGTTTTCAGTGAGTTGCTCAATGTGCATGATGATTTTAAATGATCAGTTTCTGATTTCTGAGCTAACCTTGCACAAAACCTTTAAAACTCTTCTCCACAGGATTCGCCCCTCTCGTCCTGTCTGTCCCTCGTAAGTACCACCTGATCCAGCAGGGGAAAACATGGAGTGATGCTCAGGCTTACTGCCGAGCCACACACACCGACCTGGCTGTCATAGAAAGTAACGAGGACATGGTCCGATTTCAGAATGAAGCACAGAGACAGCAGTTCAGCTCCAGTGCTTGGATTGGACTGTACAATGACATCAACAGCTGGCGCTGGTCCTTGGGAAACGAGCCACTGGGAAGTATGAGACTGTGGACTACAGTAGAGCCCAACAACTATCATGGAATAGAATCTTGTGGCATGATGACCTTGTTGGGTTGGAATGATATGCCATGTACAAGCACATACCCCTTTGTGTGCGTTGATGGTAAACAGCATATATTTAACCTTTTGTCAGTAGGGAAGTTTGTCTTATTAAAACGTTCTAGACTGTGTTCTAATTAAAATTCACTTTGTTTTAATCATAAATACCAAACAGGCCAAAACAACTAATCATTATGAACATTGACATTTAGTGCACTCCGCAAATGGTGGACTGTTGTTCTTAGTTTTAGCATTATTTTGCAACCTGTTTAACTCATCCAAGGGACAATACATTTAACTTTTAACATACATGGTAATCGTGTTGTTGTTGTTTTTAATTCTCACAGGCACTGCAGGAAATAATACGTACATTTACATATCTAATAAAATGTCATGGCTTGGAGCTCAGAGTTACTGTAGACGGTATCATACAGACCTGGCCAGTGCTAGAGATGCAGCAGAAAACTCAGTAATACAGGGACTGACCTCTGACTGGATTTGGTTTGGTCTGTTCAGAGACACCTGGAAGTGGACAGACCAAACCAACTTCTCTGCCATCAGCTGGATGTCTGGAAAACCTGATAATGCCCTGGGGAATGAAAATTGTGGTTATTTAAAGAACGGTCAGGCTGCTGATGCACAGTGCTCCGACATACTGCCTTTCTTCTGTTACTCAAGTGAGTTAAAGTTTTATTCAGTCTCATATTTATACAAAATTAAACTGATTTTAAAATGTCAGTTTAATTGAGTGCTCATCTTTGTTTTTGTATGTGTCTTTGCATTTCTACATTTAGTAATCACAGAAAAACAACAGATAATAAAGGTGAAGGTCCAGTCCAGTCAGGATGTGAATGAATTTGCAGTAAAGGCGGCCATCTTGGAGCAGGTGGGTCTCATCTTCCACAAGACCGCACTTATAATGTACACTCCCTTCCTCATTACTGCAGCCAGAACCTGAGTCTTCATCAAGCTCCGACACGTACACGCTGTACTGTAATCTGAATCTGACTGTTTCTGTTCAGTCGCTGTAGCACTTTTACAGCTTTCACAGGACATTAGTGTCTGTATATTGCATTCGTAATAATAAATGTCTTATTCTGTTTATTAGATTAAGCAGAAACTGAAGGATCATGGGATGGCAGAGAACATCAAAGTAAAATGGAAAGAGCAATCAGATGGAAAGGTCTTTCACAAGGTGAAAGAAAATAATACTACAGTGGAAAAAGAAGAGCTGTAGGTCTTGTAATTCTGTAGCTATTTTTAGGGTGAATAATATGTTCAGTCTGGAACATTTATTGAGATGTAGTCTACTACTGTATTTTTCATTTAGTTGTCTACGATTTCTCTTCACACCAAATGTAGTCAATCAGCGGAGAATGTTTTTTTGAGTGTTTGCTGTTTTTTTTTTTTTTTTGCAGACACAATGCTGTTGTAGCTAACGTGTAACGAAAGTCTCTCACTCATAATGTTTGTGTAAAAATACACCCAATACTTTATATACATAAATAACAATTTTAAGTTCCATAATATTGTATGACTCATATATAGTGATGGTGATGTTTTTGATTGAGCTGAATTTATCATTAGAAACCTGCTGTCGATATGCACAGGATATATATTTTGGGTGGCTTAAAAGTATGAGACAGGAGCTGAAAACTTTACTTACTTCTTAATACTATCATTTTTAGGATTGTACTGATGCTGAAAATGTCAATTTCAGCACCTTTAATTCTTTATTCTGCAACAAACATGTAACATGTTTAATAAAGGCTTTGTTTAATTAAAAAAAACATTTACTGTCATTAGTTTATAAGCACTGTACAGCATTTAACTAAAGAAAAAGAAACAAGGAAACAGAACTTTTGTGTCCTGTGTTTTATTCAGAACTCCTTATCATTTAGGTTAATTAACCTGAATGATAAAGAAGCTGCTTGCAGTTACTTTTTTAGAAACAAAGAAAGAAAAAAGGACACCTCATGGGGATTTGCTTACATCAATACAGTTTCGTGATACTGTCATATAAAATCTTACAATTAGGTGACTATGAAATGAAACACTACTTATTCTTTATTTGACTAGATCATGGATTTGCGTGAGTCCACGCTCACTGAAAAACACATGACTTCATCATATAACATCACCACAAGATGGCAGCATGGTTACATCAGTTCTTCTGGGAGTGGACCTCGGATGTTTTACTGTTTGCTCTTTTAATTCAGACATGAACGACATCAAAATGCTTCTCTACTGAGGTGTTATAAAGAAAGTAATAATAATGGTACACCAATAGTACTTACATGACACAATAACACTATTGTGTTAGGTTATTAATATCATTAATATTGTTACATTCTTAATGGTATTATTTTGAATTAACACAAACACACACACATTATTATTATTATTATTATTATTATTATTATTATTATTATTATTATTATTGTGTGTGTATGCTACATTACAGCTGAACTAATCTTCAGCTGGCTGAACTAATCTTCTCTACATTCAAATATTTTCATAGACTCTACACTTACAGTTAGATTAGATCGAGCTGAAAATAAAAGTGTGTTACTGTGAGGATTTTAAACTCCTTTCTGCAATAAACCCTCAGGCAAGTTCAACTGAAGCTGTGTGGCAGAATCCCAAATGCACCTCTAGTGTACTGTTTAAGCGCATACATAGTGTTTATTAGTAAGACATGGCAATGGGTTTTTTTTTTTTGAACAGCAGTGGTTTCCTTCATGGAAATCTAGCCATGGGGGTCACAGTACAGTGACTTCTGTGCCGATCCCAAGCCCGGATAAATAGAGAGGGTTGCGTCAGGAAGGGCATCCGGCTTAAAACATTGCCAAATTTAATCATGCGAATCGTCAGTACTCTGAATTTCATACCGGATCGGTCGA